>PDHQ01000365.1:0-31443 GCA_003339415.1 Ophiocordyceps camponoti-saundersi (nom. inval.)
TAAATAATAAATAATAAATAATAAATAATAAATAATAAATAATAAATAATAAATAATAAATAATAAATAATAAATAATAAATAATAAATAATAAATAATAAATAATAAATAATAAATAATAAGTATTAATATAATATTAATAAATACTTATTATAATTTTTATTTTTTATAAAAAAGAATAATAATATAAATTTTTAATAAAATAATAAAATTATTATTATTTAATATATTATAAAAAGTTTAATATTTTATAATATTAGTTATATAATTAAAAAATAAAAGTTATTACTTATATTTAAATTATAAATATAAGTTTAATATATTATTATTTTTTATTATTATTTATATATAAAATATAAAGCTTTAGCTTTTATAAAGTTAATAATAATATAAATTTAATATATATTAAAAAGCTTTTATTATAATTATAAATTATAATTATAATTATAAGTAATATAAAAAGCTAAGTATAAAATTAAGTAAAATAATTTTAAAAAACTTAAAAAGTATTTTTATATATTATACTTTTTAATATATAAAATAACTCTTTTCTTTAACTTAAAAAGTTACTATATTTATATATAATTAAATATTAAGTAAAGAATAATATATAATATTAATATATTAATATACCTTATATAGCTTAATACTATTTTATATATATTCTAAGAGGGGGGAAAACTAGAGAGCTTAGAGTAAAACTCTCCTTTTAAGCGTTACCTTAACTTTAAGTTAAACCCTGCTTATACCTAATATTTTATATATTTAATAAGTTAAGAATTACTTAATAATTAAAAAGCTAATATTTTTCCTAAAGCGGACTTTATAATAATAAAAGTATATATAAACTAAGTTTAATATAAAGTTTATATAGCTTACTTATCCTTTTAGCTTTTATTATCGCTATAAATTAAATTTTTATATTTAATAAAAATAGCCTTAATAATTTAATTAATTAAAGCTTTATTAATATAACTTAGAAATATATAAAAATTTTACTATTTTATAATAAACTTTATAATAACTAATTTTAAAAGATAGCTAAATTATTATAATAAAGCTATAAATAAGTATAAAATTAAAAGTAAAAAAGGAGGTATAAATTTATATTCGCTTTCTAGCGTTTCCGCTTTAGCTATTATTAATTTCTAGTTAGCGCTAAAAAGGAAAAGGGGCGGTATATATAAAGTTCTAATTTATAAGCTTCTAAGGTTAGGTAATATATATATTTCTCGCTTAATCTTATATTACTCTTATTTTAAAATAAAGTTAACTTTACTTAAGGTAAAATTTTTAATAAAAAAAATAATAATATACTTTTTTCTTATAAGCTATAAAATAAGTAAACTTATTTCTTATATATAAAATAGCTAAATATTTATTATATTATAATTTTACTATATAATATTTAATAATATATTAAGTTAATAATATTTAAAATATTATTAAAGTTAGATTTTTAATATATATAATTTAATATTAAAAATCTTTACTTATATTATTATATATTTATTATAAATTTAGTTTATATTTATTATATTATTAATAATAATTATTAAAAAACTTTGCTAAGTTTTTAAATAATATCTTTTTATATATATTTATATTATTTAAACTTTATTTAATAATTTAATTTTTTTTAAAAAGCTTTCTTATTATTTTCTTATAAAACCCGCGCTAAGACTTTTTTTATAATAAAAGTATAACTTTTAATATTAAGCGTGCCTTTTTTCTAAAAATAATATAAAGCTACTTTAAATTAAACTAAAGCTTATAAATAATATTTTAAAATATTATTATAATATTATTATTAAGTAATTTCCTTATTATAAAAGCTTAGCCTTATTTATAAAATTTATAATTAATATTTATTATAAATACCTTAAGGCTTTAAATTTAAAATAAAATAATAATAAAGTTAAAATAAATTATAAATTATTACTTATATTACTTAGAAACTTACTTTTTAATAGTTTCTTTTAATACTTTAGCTATAATTATAGCTTATATATAAGAGAAATTCCGCTTCCCTTAAAGCTATAGAAAAAAAAGAAATTATAGCTATAATAGCTAAAAAGATATTACTAACTAATAAAATTAAAGTAAAAGGGGCGCCTCCCTAAACCTTTTTAGACTCTGCTATTTATTTAGTAATTATTTATATAAAAATAAAAATATCTCTTAAAATAATCTTATTAATATTTACTTTAGCTTTTAATAAGGTAATAAATATAATAAACTTTTAAGTTTAAAATTATTATAATTTAAAGTAAAGTTATATTTTAAATAAAAAATTTTCGCGGTTACGATTAACTTATATAGCGTTATCCTCCCTCTTAAAGTTACTCTAAGCATAACTCGCTATTACTATAAAGTAATAAAAAGAGCGGAGTCTGCTTATAATATAAAAATAAAAAGTTTATATTTATATTATTATAAGTATAGAGTTTATAAAATATATATTATTAAAAGGTAATATTAAGTAAAAAGAATTTCTTTTTATTTAGTAAATAATAATTTAATTAATTATTATTTTTTTTAAAATAACTTTATTATAAACTATAAGGGATTTAGGGTACGCTTAAATAGTTAAGTTATATAAAGGTGCTTAGTTAAGTCTACGCGTATAATAAGCGCGGGGTATATATAAGTATATATAATTAGTTAGCGCCGCGCGCGGGATAAGCGCGGGCTATATATAAACTATAACCCTAAGTATATATATTATATATACCTTAAAACCTTTTAAGTTATTTTATATTAATAAAGTTAGCTTCTTATAAATATTAAGGAGTATAGGACCTTTATAATAGAATAACTTTAACTATAAATAACCCTAATACTTAATAAGCTATTATTACCTAGCTTTTAAAATAGTAAGCTATTATCACGGAGCTTTAAAGCTTTATACGCTAATAGTATTAATTTATATAGCTTTTTAAGTAATAATAGTCGTAACCCCGCTATAAGCTGCTACCTCTTAGCTTACCGTTTAATAGTAATAAGGACCTTTTTCTAGCATAGCGCTTTTTTATATTTTATAAGCTATAAGTAAACTAGGCTTTTATTAATATTACTTATAACTAATAAGTATTTTTATATTAATACTTATCTTTTATAATTTAAGCTAAGGTAGCTTTATTATTAAAGTAAAATACTAAGTATAAGTATAACCTTAATTATTTTTTAAATTACCTTAATATTATATTTACTAACTTATACTAGCGCTAAATAGCTATAATAAAGCTTAAATACCTTATATAAAGCGCTTCTAAGTATTTCTCTAACTTCCTTATTTACTTTAAAGCTAAGCTTACTCTAATAGATAATACTAAATAAGCTAATAAAATTAAAATTATATACCTCTATTATATTTTTACCTTAGCTTTTTACTAATATTATATAAAGCGTAATATTCCCTTAACTAAATATATTATTATTATTACTAAGATTTACGCTATTATTATAAATATTAAGTTATTCTACTTTAAAAATAAAAGCTAGATATTTTTATTTTCCGCTCCTAAGCTATTTTAAGATACCCTAATAACTAACGTATACTAAGCTAGCACCCGGCTACGCTTTAGTAAATATAGTAATCCCCCCTCTTAAGGCTAGAATAGCCGCGGTAATAAGACTTATTATTAAGCGATTAAAGCTAATAGCGATAAGATTATAAAATAGCGCGCTAAGAGCCACTACCTCCGCTATAATAATACTAGCTATTTCTCGCGTAAATATAAGCTTAATCTTTTCTTACCGGCCTTTTTAGTTTATTTTATAAATATTATAAAAAAAGAGAAAAACTTTATTTTAAATTAAGAAAATAAATCCCTCTTATATTAAGTCTCTTATAAGGGGAGGACTTTTATAATAATATTACTAATAAAATATTAAATAACTATTTTATAAATATTAATTAAAATATAAATTTACCTCCTCTTTTTCTTTTTATATTTATAAATTCTATTTTTTTTATTATTATATAAGTAGATAGTAGCTATAATTATTACGCTATTATAAGTAAATCTTTTATATAGCGCTATTAGCTAAAGCGAATTCCCCTCTCTTATTTATAAATAATTTATATTATTATATAAATATATTATTAATAATATATATACTTTAAGCTATACTTATCTATTTACTACCTTATCTATTTTATAGCTAATATTAATAGCTAATAGTTACTTATAATAATATATATAATCTTAAGCTTTACTTAAAACTTAATTCTTAGCTTATTTTAAATAGCGCGTAATAATATTTTACTATATCTTAATAAGCGGGAAATTATAATTTACTTTATTAGTAGATTAGTTATTTTATATTCTAAATTTTAATAAGCTACTTACTTTATTATAGCTATTTTTAGCTTTATTTTTATAGTTCTTATTCGCTATAAATTTTAATAATATACTAATTACTAATTCCTCGCTATTAGCTTATAGGATATTTCTTATATTTTATATATTATAACTTTTACCTTAATTATAGGCCCCTCCTTATTTTTTAAAATATTAGATTTTACTAACTTTTTTAATAAGGAGAAAGTAAATATATTGCCCCCTTACTATAATAGTTATAATTACTATATCTAACTTTGCTAAAAACTTAATAATTCCTTACTTTTTTTACCTTAAAGCTTACTTTATAATATACCTTATAAATATCTCCTTAAGGTTTAGAAATAGATTATTAACTTAATAAATAAAGAATAAATCCGCGCTAGCTTATTATTCGCGGCCGCCCTTATCTTACTTATAAAAAAGCTAGGAGGCGGGTAGCGCTTTTATATTAATTATCGCGCTTTAAATAAAATAATAAAGTAAGATTATTATCCCCTTTTACTTATTAAAAAGATACTTTATAGCTTTTTAAGTATTTACTAGTTTATAAAATTTAATATTTATACCGCTTTTTATAAGCTTTATATTATAAAAAGTAAAGAATATTTTATAGCTTTTAATATTTAGTTTAATTTATTTAAATATTTTATTTACTTTTTTAGCTTTATAAATATACTTATTATATTCTAATATTATATTAATATTATTTTTAATAACTCCTTAAGAGACTTTATTATAATATACTTAAATAATATTTTTATTTATTTAAGAGGTTTCTATTCTAATTATTAGCGTAAGGTACGCGTTATACTCTTATATCTTTATTAAGCTAAGCTTTTCCTTAACCTTAATAAGTATAATTTTACTATTTTTAAAGTTAAGTATTTAAAGTTTATTATATACGCTAATAAAAAAGTATAGCCGGATTTTATTAAAGTTTTTATAATTTTAGAATAAAAGGCGCTAACTTATATTTAAGGTATATATAGTTTTCTTAAGTTTACTAACTTCTATTATAACTTTATACCTTATTTCTAAAACCTTATAGCCCTCTTAGTTAAGCTTATAAAACGCGGCGCGCCCTTTTACTAAATTAATAAATATTAGCTTATTTTCGATACGCTTAAGTCCGCGTTTATCTCTACCTTTATCCTTACTTAGTAAAATTTAAACTATAATATTATTATTAAAGCTAACTATTCTAATAAGGTAATTAGTAGGTACTTTTCCTAGTTTAGCTTAAACTATATCTTTTAGCTTATTATATATTATTCTAAGAAACTTTTACTTATAAAATAAAACTATATAATTTATAATAAAAAATTTCTTATTATTATTTCTTATTTTAAAGCATAGTTTATTAAATTATATAAAGTTACCTAGCTATTCTCTATCTTTATAAATTATAAGGCCTTAAAGTATATTACTACGCTTAAGGCTATAATAGAATATTAAGCGCGTTAAGCTAAAATACTCGCCTTTTTTAACTTCCGCTTTTAATATTATTTTAGCGCGTAAGTATCGCGGCCTAATACGCTCTCTTAATAAGAATAAAATCGCTATAAGATAAAGGAGCGCTTTAGTTAGATTATATAGCTTATATTTATTTACTTTTTTAAGTTATAGCTAGTTTAATTTAGCTTAGCCTTATCTTAGTTCCTTATAGCTATACTTTTTATTTAAAATACTTTAGCCCCTTTTTATAATAGGACCTTATAAGACTTTTAGTTAGAGGCTCTCTATACTAATTCCCTTTATTATATATACTATTAAGCGGTTTAATTAAGCGCTCGGAAGTTTACGCTAAAGGCAGGTACTTATAAATAAGTTATTAACTATTTTATCTTTATTTATAAATAGCTATAATTCTAAAGCTATTTTTAAGATTCTAAGTAAAAACCCCTAACTATTATACTTATTTAATAAACTTACGATTCTTTTATAATAAGATATTTTAGTAAGAATATTACCTTTATATTTTTTTAATATAAATTTTACTAAGATAGTATATTTATAAATATAATATATCTTATTTATAATTATTATTATTATAGAGATTACTTTAATTATTAGCGCTATTAAGGGTTATTTTAGCTATTACCCCCTTTTAAATAGTTCTAAATAACCCTCTCTATAAACTTTATAACTAAGCTACCCGCCGCCTTAAAGTCCTAGCCTTATTTCTTAATAATTATTATAAATTACTTATTAAAATATATTTAGCTTAAAGCTATAATATCTATAAATATTAAGTAATATACTAAGCGCTTTATTTAATACTAATAGCGGTTTTATAGCTTCCCTTATAAGTTAATTTCTAATTATAATTTTAATTAGATAAGCTACTTTTAGTCTACTTTTTACTATCTTACTAAGGTTAATAAGCTACTTTTTATAATATATTACTCCTAAACTAATAGTAATATAAGATATATAAATTAAAAAATATAAGCTATCCTTTATTATATAATCTTTTTCTTATAGTTTAACTAGCCGCGCTATTTATTTACTTACTAGCTTACTTTAAATAATTAGGATTTATTTATAATAAGTATTAGTTTTAACTACTTACTTTATAGCTTTAATATTACCTTTCTTAACTAGCTAGCAGAGGCGGCTACTCTTATTTTTTTCCTAAAAAGCTAAGCTATAATATTTACTTATTTTCTTTATAATAGTATTAAACTAATATAAGCTTTTATCGCCTAAGCTTAATAGCGGTAATAAGATTTTTTAAATAAGTTTTGCTAACTTATAGAATAGTTTAGAATTAGTAACTTTATATAGCTTAACTTTACTTATATATAATTTAACTATCTATTTTAAAAGCTTAATTACCTTAAAAGTAAGTATAAGGTAATAGCTATATTAACGCTACTTATTATTACTTTTAATATATTACTTAATATTTACCTTATTTTCTATATTAACTTTATTAAGCGTATTATTAGTAACCTTTTACTATTTTAATTACTTATTAACTTTTAGCTAAATCTTCTCCTTTATTTTTCTTATAATAACTTATTTTTTAATAAGTATAAAATTAAGGAAATCCTTATTATAAAGAATATTAAAAGTTAGCGCTTATAAGATAAAATACTTTATTAACTTACCTTTATAAAATAAAAAAATTATATTATTTTAACTTAAAAGCTACTTAATAGCTTTAAATATTATATAATATTAAACTATTTTAAGTTTATATAAAAAAATATATATTTTTATAATAGCTTTAAGTAAACTTAACTATATATTTATTTAAGCGCCCCTTATAGCTAATTATCCCTCTTAAGTAACTTTCCTCTTTTATTATATAAATATAATATTACCTTTTTACTTTTTATTTTTTTTATTCTTTATCCGCTTATTTTTTCTTTTTTTTATATTAGCTTTAAGCTAATATTTACTTTCTTTACCTTCTCTTTATAATCTTTTACTATAATTAATTAACTTAAAAAATTATTATAACGCTAGCTATAGCTTAGCGCTAATATTAACTTACGATAAATATATTCTTAAATAAAAGAAGGTATACCTTAAGGCGGGGAGAATATTTAATATAATATTAATAGTAAAAGTCTCGCTTATCTTACTCCTAAGCTACGCGTACTACGCGTAGGCGCTAGCGTAAACTTATTTTACTAATATATAGTAAAAGAGGAGGATAAATATTATATATAAGCGCTAAGTAATTAAAAGCTAAGCGATATATATAAGTTAGTAAAGGTAATATATTATATAGCGGTAAATAAGCTTAATATATTATATAAATTAGTTAACGCTATAACTATTTAATAAAAGATATTTTTTTTTTATTTTTTTACTTTTATATATTAATATCCGCTTAGTAGTTTATAATTTAAGCGGCCTACTTATCTTATTATTACTTAAAAATTTATTATTATTATTCTTTTTATTATTAAAAGGACGCTTTATATTATAAGGCGAAAAAGTTAAAGCTAATAATAAGGGCGCCTTATTATTATTATTATTATTATTATTAATATTATATTATTACTAAAAATATATTATAAGTTAAGGTATATAAGGTAAATATAGCGATTATATTACTAATAATAAAGATAAGCGTAAAAGATTATTATTACTTAAGCGTAAAAAAAGCGTAAAAGTTAGTTATTAAGCGTGGTATAATATAAGTAGCGGCTAATATAGTTTATAAATAATTAACCTAAGTAAGAAATTTTAATATAAGCTAGGCGCGCTAGCTAGGGACTTTTTTAGCGTAAGAGTAAGCGGGTAAGGTAATAGCTTATTTTTCCCTAATTATTATCTATAAGTTACGGATAGCTTACTATAAGCGTATATTTATAATAAAAAAGTATTTTTCCTAAAAGTACTATCTTTGCTATTACCTATACGCTTTATAAGCTACCTTATAACCGCGTTAGTAATTAATATTATAGCTATTATAAAAATCCTAAATATAAGAAATATATAAATATTTTACCTTTTATAATATAATAATACTTTTATTATCTAAATTCCCCTTTATAATATATCCGCTTATTATATAAGATAATAATTATAGCTAATTAGATAATATATTAAGGCGATAAAATAATAACTTAATAGATATAGAAAGCTTAAATAATAATAATAATAGAAAAAAGAATAGCTATAAAAAGCTTAGAAAATAATAATAATAGGAAAAAAAACTATAAGAATATAATAGTAAAATAATAAAATATAAAGCTTAAAGAAAAATTTACTTAGTAAGATAAAAATAATATAACTAGCTTAAGGAGAAAAAAAAAGAGGAAGAAAAATTTTCTATATAAGGGGTATTTTAACTTATACCTTATATATATATATACCGCGGTAGGAAATACTTTTTTCTTAGGGCGGCGGGGTATATAAGGGATTCGGGCTACGCCCGAATAGCTAAGTTACGTAAAAATGCTTAGTTAAGTCTATATATATAATAGGCGCGGGGTATATATAAGTATATATAATTAGTTAGCGCCGCGCGCGGGACGGGCGCGGGCTATATATAAATTATAATCTTAAGTATATATATTATATATACCTTAGAACCTCTTAAGTTATTCTATATTAATAAAGTTAGCTTTTTATAAATATTAAAGAGTATAAAACCTTTATATAAACTTATTATTATAAAATTATTATTATAATAATTTTATTTACCTGCGCTTTTATAATATATAATATAATATATAATATAATAATTAATTATTAACTTAGCTTTAAACTAATAAAAAGTGCTATTTAGATTTTATTTTTACTTATATAATAATATTATTTTTCTTTTAAAAAGCTATAAAAATCTAAAAAATAAATAATAAAGTAACTTTTAAATAAAAAACTTACCTTATAATTTAGAAATATATCTTTTAAAGTTTATTAAAGTTTTTTAAAGCTTTAAAGCTTTAAGAATTATTTTTAATAGTTTTTTATATAAAATTTACTTTTATTTATAAAATATTATAGCTTACTAATTAATAAAAAAATAAATAAAATATAAAATATACTAGCTTTTATAAAGCTATTAACTTAAAATAAGCTTTTAATATAAATAAAAAAATATTAAAAATATAAAAATTATATAAAAGAAGTAAAAAACTTTTATTATTCTTTATTATAAAATAAGTTTATTTATTTTAAAAAGCCTTTATATAATAAATAAAGATAAAGAGGAATAATAAAGTTAAAAAATAAAAAAAATAAATAAAGAGTTTATTATAAACTACTAATAAGGCTATTTTAATACTTTTTATAATATAATAAATAAAATAAAGAGTTTATAAAAATAAGAGAAAATAAAATAAAAAATAAGCTTTATAGCTACTAATTTAAATTAATAGTAAAGTTAAGCTAATTATTTAATTAAAAGCTTTTTAAAATAAATTAGTAAGTATAATAAACTTATTTTATAATATATTAAAAGCTTTAAGATAGTTTTATTAATAGTTTATAATAAACCCTTTACTTACTTTTTTATTTTTTAACTTTAATTCTTTTATTCTTATTTATTAAACTAATAGCTTTATAAATAACTTCTTTTATAACTTTAGATAAACAAGGTCCTGTTTATATTTAACGCTATAATATTATAAGAAATTAGTGCTTTCTACTTTATAAAGTCCGCCCTTATTAAGGGAATAGCCTTAAATATAAGATTATAAAGCAGTCCGCCTCTAAGTTTATTATTAATACTTATAATACTTAATAGTAGTACTAAAAAGCTTAATTAATCCTAATAATACTTAAATATAAGTTAAGGTTAATATAATATAGCTATTAACTTTAATAATTTATTTATTAATATTTTTTAAACCTTAATAAAGTTTATTTTAAAATCTATATATAAAAAACTTATTAAAGTAATTTCTAAGTAAGATTTTCTCCTTATATAAAATATCTTTAATATAGCGTTTACTAAGCTTTAATAATAATAGTAAGCTTTTAAAAACTTTTTTAGCTTACTAATTATTATTACTTATATTATCTAAAAGTTAGTTAAAGTAGCTTTTTATAAAGCTATAAATAAAAGGCTAAACTTTACCTTAAAAGCTTTAACTTAAGCTAGTATAATTATAAACTTTACCCTAAGCCCCGCCCCCCTTATAGCGGCCTTAATATATTTAATATTAATAAGAATAAAAAAGAAAGCGCTAATATTAATAAAAAATATACTAATAATTAATAAAGTTTTAATACTTACCCCTTAAAAAGTAATCTGAAAAGTTAATAAAATATAAAGCTATTTTACTATAATTATTATATATTTACTTTTTAATAAAAACTTTATTATTATATTTAATTTAAAGTATTAAAACTTAGCTTTTAAAGATAAGTAAGTTACTTCTATTTTTAAAATAAAAGCTAAGCGTATATATTAAACTTATATTATTATTATAAAAAGTATCTATAAGTATAAATAGAAGTTTAATAATATTTTTAATCGGTTTAAAGTTAGAATAATAATTAATTATCTAATAATAAAGATTTAAATAATAAGATTATTAAATATAAAAGCGCGTTAAAATTAAATTAGAATAATAATAGTTTTATAATAATAAGTTAGTAATAGAATTATTTAAAAAGTAAGGAAGAGAGTAAGTAATTAAATTATTATCTACTAAGTAGTAGGAAAACCTCTTCTTTAAATATTTAATTTTTCGTAAACGTAGTAACCTTTCTAGTTAGGAAGAGGGTTATTTTATACGCTAGAAAATAACGTATTTAGGAGTGTTTTTAAAAGTCCAGAAAGTATTATAATTAATTTAATATTCGGCTTTATAAAGGATTAGTTTATAACTAATCGTAGCTAGATAGGGGGGATTATAGCGGACATATTTAGGTCTTCCTAATAGCGCTTAGTTATCGCGTAGGGTATATAGCTAGCTTAGGAAAGGGGCTTCTCTCCCTTTTCCTTCCTCTCTTCGATAGCTTTAATTATAACTTTACTTTAGCTTACTTCTATAATCGCCTTAATAAAACCTTTATATTAATTAAAGCTCCTTTTACCGCTAACTAAACGTAAGAGTAAGATTTTAGTATAGAACGCTATTAAATTCTACTTATACTAAAGCTATTTTTAGCTTATTCTAGCTTAGACTTTTACCTAGCTACTATATATACTAAATTTATAATTAACGGAGCTATAATTAAGGAGCCTAAGTCCTAGTTTTACTATATCTTTTCTTATCTTAGTATTTTCTAGTAGATATTCCTTCTATACGTTATTATAGCTATAAATTTTTCTTTTTAGCTTAAAGCCTTTTTAGCGTATATCTCTAAGCTTTTTAGGGAGAGTTATAAGAAGCGCTAAATAAGTTTTTCCTTAATTAGGATATATTAGGGGCTATTAAAGCCCTTTAGAGAATATATTATAAAGTAAGAATATACCTTTTTTAAGGCCGAATTATTATATTAGTCCGATTATACTAAGATTATTCTACTCTTATTTAGGCTATATAAAGAGCTATAAGAGCGCTTAGATTATAAAAACTAGCTTATAACGTATATAGCTTTCGCTAGCTTTCTCCGAGGCTTTAATAAAGTATTTAGTTCTAGGAATATTCCTAACGCGCTAGTTAATTTACTACCCCCCTTTTCTATTAACCTAATAGATATCGCGTTTATATAATCTTATTTTAATACTACTAAGCGCTAGCGTTACTATTAGTATAATTAGATTAGTTATTTTAAGCGTAATTATTTAAAGTTTCGTAAGTAAATAAGGATATTAGGGTTAAGGCTTTTTATAAGCGGAGTAAGGTAGTTAGAGGTAAATTTAAAATATTTTAATTAGGGGGATAATAAGTAAAAAGGGATAAGTATACGCTAGATATTATAGCTTAGGTAATTTCTAGCCTTATTATATTACTTTATATAAGGATAGTCCGCGCGTAGCTTAGGCGCGTAGATTTATTAGTAAATATATACTATAGTTATATTACGCCTTAGCTTATAAACTAGCGCTAGCAGTATATAGCGATAAGTATATAGCTAGCTTTATTATTTACCGTAATCGGGGTATTTTTTAAGCTTCCTATAACTAGCACGGTGCTACCTAATCTTATACGCTAGCTATATAAGTAAGTTTTTACTATTAATATATAAGTTTATTAATTCTTACTTTAAGCGGTGCTATAATTCTAAGCTTATTAGAATCTTCCTTATAAGGATTAAGGTTTAAATCCTTAGGCTATAAGGGAGCTTTTCCGCCCTCTTATCCTTATCTTTACGGAGGCTATTAGGCTATTAGCTAGGGTTTATATAGAGCGTTCTACTAGCGTAGTAATACGTGACTTTTCCGTCCTACGCTCTTACTTCCTCGGCTAGCTTAAGGAGGGGGCTATATAAGGGATTAGTTTATAACTAATCGTAGCTAGATAGGGGGGATTATAGCGGATATGTTTAGGTTTTCCCGATAGCGCTTAGTTATCGCGCGGGGTATATAGCTAGCTTAGGAAGGGGGCTTCTCTCCCTTTTCCTTCCTCTCTTCGATAGCTTTAATTATAACTTTACTTTAGCTTACTTCTATAGTCGCCTTAGTAAGACCTTTATAGGCTTTCTATATTATCTATTTCTATAAGGTTTAGAAACGCTAACTATAATAAATCTATATAAGGTTTTAAAAGTTTATATTATTCTTAGCCTTAAAGGGCTAAAGCCTTATATATAAGGGTAATAATATATTATATTAGTGCTTTTAAAGTATAAAATAATAACCTTAGTTATTTAATTATATAATAAATATAGTAAAATACTAGATTCTCTATATTATATTATAAAGTAGTTATTATATTTTTATATTAGTTATTTATACCTTTATTATCTATTATAAAGAATAAAAATTATTATAAGCACTTATAGCCTCCCTTAAATAAAATACGTTTATTTATTTATTTATTATAAAATAAGGTAAAAAATATAAAACTTATAATATAATATAGTAATATATATTAAAAAACTTAAAAACCTTTTTAAATAAAAGAAAAAATAGGAAAAGTTATAATTTATTATTAAAAAAAATTATAAGAGGAAAATTTAAGAAAAGCTTAAATAAGATTATTTTAAAAATAATAAATTAGTAAAACTATAAAAAGTAATACTATCTAATTCTTTAGTAAAGATATCTACTATATTATTTTTACCTTTTATATAATAAATATTTATAAGCTTATTTCTTAAGTTTTATCTTAAATAGATATAAGTTAAGTTAATATACTTTAACTTTTTATAAAATTTAAGATTTTCTACTAGCCTTAAAGCTATAATATTATCTATTAATAAATAAGGTATTATAGTAAGCATTTTAATATTTAAGCTATTATTTATTAATAAAAATAACTTATTAAGGTATAAGGCTTTTTTATTAGCCTCCCTTAAGCTTATAAACTTAGCCTTATAGCTACTTAGTACTATAGCTTTTTATTTAGTATAGGACTAGCTTTTAATATTATTATATATAAAGAAATAATAACTTAAAATACTTTTTCTCTCTATTAAATTAGAGGCCTAGCTAGCGTATAAAAAACCTTTAATATAATAGCTATTATAAGGTATATTCCCCTTATATATATTAGCTTTATTTAGATATTTATTTAAATATTTCTAAATAGTATTTAAAGTATTTATATACGTAATATTAAGTTTACTACGAAATCTAATATAAGATATAATAGAATATAATATATTAGGTTTTATTTATAAAGCTAAATATAATAAAAAGCTTATTTCCTTTTAATATTATAATATTATTTTTTTATTAAGTTATATAATAGCTTTCTTTAATTTATTTCTAAGCTTTAAAAGTATATTTAAGTAGCTTATATATTCTTTATTTAATTCTTTAAGCTTATTCCTAGTATATTTTCCTTAAGTTATTTTTAGCGTATTATTTTACTTATTAAAAATAATATATATACTTAAAAAGTTTTATAAATAGCTTAGATCTTATACTTTTAAGTCTTTATTTAATTTCTATAATATATTTATTATAATATTATTACTCTTAGCGGCTACTAGTATATTATTAATATATATTACTAAAGCTATTTTTAGCTTGTTATTTATAAATACCCCTTTATCTAATAAAAAAGAGTAAAATCCTTATTTTTTTAGCATATTAGCTAAATAATTATACTATAGTTTAGGACTTTATTTTAAGCTATATAACGCTTTTCTTAACTTTAAAACTAAGTTATTAGTTTTAACTAAGTTTTTATAATCTAAAAGAAGCTTTATATTATTTTTATTATAATAATCTTTTATTATAAATTCCTAAAATTTAGTAAGTAGTTTTATATAAATTTTAATATTTATTTTAGCGTAAATAAAAGCATTCTTTATATTATATTATTTTACTATTAAATTATTTTATAAAGCTATTAATAATAATAACTTTATACTTTTAAGTTAAGTAGTAATAGAAAACGTTTCTAAATAATCTAAGCTATATATTTAATTAAAGCTTTATATTATAAAGCGGGCTTTATATTTAGTTATATTATTATTATTATCCTTTTAAAGCTTATACACTTAATAGCCCCTTAAAGGATTTTTATCCTTAGGTATTATTTTAATTTCCTAAGTTTCTTTTTTAATTAATTTATCTATTTTTATTTATTAAGTATCTTTCCTAAGCTAAATAAAAAGCTAATATTATATTTTATTCTTATTATAATAGTTAAACTAAGTATTATAAGAAACTTTATATATATACTTATTAACTTAAATAATAAAGTTTAAGTAACTTATTTAAATTATTATAATAAAGTTATAAGATAACTATATATAAAGAATAACTATAAGGTTACGTAAGTATTATAAAGCTATTACTATATAATACTAAAACTAGTTAGAAAATATATAATATACTTCCGGTTATAATAAAATTATTAGATATAGAAAGTAAGTCCTTAAACTACGCTAAGGTTTTAGATAAGACCCCGGAAATCGTAGTTTATATCGTAAGGAGTTTACCCCTAAGTTATAATCCCCTTATATATAATTCGTAATAGTTTCTAATATTATAATTTAGTAAGAATTAGCTTTACTTTTAGTATAACTCTTAAAATAAACTTTTATAATCTATATTTATATACTTATCTTTCTCTTTTCTAACCTAATTATTACTATCTCTTTTTTTTAGTATATCTTATATAAGCTTCCCTTATAATTTTAATTCTTCTTATAAGAGATATTTATTTTTAGCTTAGACTTATCTTTTTTAACTTAGTATTAATTCCTATACGCTTTATTATACCTTATATAACTTACTTTTAGAACTAACCTCTATAAGCGGAGGACTATTCTTTAGATATCTCCTTTACTCCCTTTTCGGATTATCTAGCTTAAACTAATACGGTCCCCCTTATTAGAATTTTAGAGGCCGCTTAACGTAATCTTACTTTTTAGGAAAAGATATTCCGGAATTTTATTACTAATTTTCTTTAAGAACGAGGAATTAATAATTTTTAGGATATTCTAATCTTTAAAGGAAACCCCGCTAACTTAGCTATAAGTTCTTAGCGTAAGCGCTACTTATCGATATCGGACTTTAGCTAAGATAAAGATATTAAACTTTCGAATATTATTAAATTAAAGAAATAATTTATAATTTAGAAATATTAAGATTAGCTTAAGGATTTTAAAGATTTTTTCCTCGTAGCTTCTAAAAAATACTATAAAGATAAAAATAAAATTCTTAAGGCCTTAAATAATATATACCCGGATCTTTATATATATTAGAGATCTTATAAATATAGCTTATTTACTAAGGAATAAACTTAACTTATAAATAACTAGCTTATATTTAAAAAATAATTATATAACCTTTTTAAAAACCTTAAAAACCGAATAATAATAATAATAGTTACTTTTTAAAACGCTAAGTAATAAGATAACTAAATACTTTATAATTTTTATATTTACTTAAAAAGCTTAGAAAAATATTTTAACGCTTATCTTTTTAAGAAACTTACTCTTAACTATTTCTCCTAATTACTTCCCTAGCTATATACTAAGATCTTAAAATAATATTAGCTAGATATTTTTAACTATTAAGAAATAGTCTTACTAATATAATAAATCTAAGATTCTAGTTTAGGTAGATTATACTAATATTATTATAATAAATTAATAAAATACTAATAAACTAATTTCGGTACGGGCTATTATTATTATAATAAATTATCTAAACTTTATAATATATATAGTAATCCCTATTTCTAAGAGACTAAGAATAAAATAAACTTATTTATCTAAAAATAAGATATTTAAACTTATTCCTATTATAAGAAAAAGGGCTATAAGGAATCCGACTATTAGTTAAAATACCCGGAGAAAGTAAAAGCTACGAAAGCTAAATAAACTTAAGCTAGTTTATCTAAGAAGTCTTTAAAAAACTTAAAGATATTAATATAAAAGTCCCTTTACTAATATCCTTAATAGTAGAAACTTTTAAGATTTCTAGCACTTTCTAAATAAAACTTACCCCCTTTTTAATCTTTATCGAATTTAATATTTATAGCGAAATTAATTTTATCGACCTTTCTTTTATAAGATAATATTTACTATTATTTTTAGATAACGATCTTTTACTCCTTATAAGAGGAATTAGCGGATACGCACTAGTTAATAGATTTTAGGAAATATTAGTTATATTTTATAATATAAATAGTATTAAAAAGACGCTAGTTTATTATTACCTTAGTATTTTTAATATAGTAGTAAATAATAACTTTATTATTTTAAAAATACTTACCCTAATAGCTAAATAAATCTATTTATCCCCTAATATTTATAAATAATAGTATAAATTATCTTAACTATTATAAGTATATTTTTTTAACGTGGAGGAATTTATCTAAGAGGCTAAATAATATTTATATATTTTCTAAGTTATATTAGACCTAATACCCCTTATATTTATAAATAAAGAAAAGTCTAAGCTATTACTAATATTATAAATTAAAATACCCCCGATTTTCGCTAGATTTAAAAATATATTTTCTAAGTTAAAAATATTAATCCTTTTAAATAAAAAGAACGCTATTTACACTATTAACTTAGTTAATAACGCTATACTTTCCTAGGGTTTTATTTACCCTCTCTCCTAAACTAAGCTTAAAGTTTTTTAGGAATATTTTAACGATATTTTCGGAAAAAGTTAGATCTAAGAATCTTAGAGCCTTAGTAGCGCTTTAGTTTTTTTTTTTTTTTTTTTTTTTTTTTTTTTCGTTCTAAAGAAAAACGGGGAATTATAACTCTATATAGATTACTAAGGTCTTAATAAAATAACGATTAAGAATCGTTACCTTCTCCCCCTTATTTTAGAGATTATAAATTAAGTTTAGGGCGCTATAATTTTCTTTAAAATTAACTTTTAGTACGCCTATTACTATATTTATATTAAGAAAGGTAATAAATAGAAAATAGCTTTCCGCTTATAATATAGTTATTTTAAGTATTTTATTATTCTATTTAGTTTTATAAATATCTTAGTAATTTTCTAATATTATATTAATTAAGTATTTAGGACCTTAATTAATATTATTTTTATATATAACTTTTTCACGACTTTAGATAATCGGGGTCCTTATTCGTTCTTAACGCCGTGATATTATAAGAATTTAGTGCTTTCTGCCTCTCGGAGTCCGACTCCGCTAAGGGAATAGCCCTAAACGCGGGGTCGCGGGGCGGCCCGCCTCTTAGTCCGCCGCTAATACCGATAATACTCGATAGCGGAACCTAGGGGCTTAACTAATCCTAATAATATCTATATATAAGCGAAGGTTAATATAATATAGCTACTAACTCTAATAACTTATTTATTAATATTTTTCGGACTTTAATAGATCTTATCTTAAAATCCGCGTACGAAAAACTTATTAAAGTAGTTTTTACGTAAGATTTTCGCCCCGTAAAAAGTATCCTTAATATAGCGTTTACTAAGCTTTAGTAGCGCTAATAAGCCTCCGAGGACTTATTTAGCTTACTTATTACTATTTTCCGTATTATTTAGAAGTTAGTTAAAGCTACTTTTTATAAGGTAATAAGTAAGAGGTTAAACTCCGCCCCCGGAGTTCTAACTTAAGCTAGCGTAATTATAAGCTCCGCCCTAAACTCCGCCCCCCTCGCGGCGCCCCTTATACGCCTAGTTCCGGCAAAAACGGAGAGGGAGGTACTTATATTAGTAAAAAATATTCTAATAATTAAGGAAATTCTAGCGCTTACTCCTTAGAAGGTTATCTAGAAAGTTAATAAGGCTATAAGCTATTTTATAATAATAGCTATATACTAACTTCTTAGTAGAGACCTTATAATTATATTTAATTTAAAATATAAGGACCTCGCCTTAAGGGATAAGTAAGTAGCTTAAGCTTTTAGAGCGGAGGCTAAATATATACGCTAAACTTATATTATTATCGCTAAGGGTATTTAGACCTTAGTAGCTAACCGTAACTATAACGCGCTACTTAATATTATTAGGGAGGTAAATAAGGTTAACGTAGTTTAGGTAAAAGCACTCTAACCTTAATATACTACTAGTAAAAATACTTTATAAACTTATTTTATTATAAGCTTAAGTAGCGTAGAAAACGTAAATAAGCTTTACTTAAATAGAATAATTATAAATATAAAAATAATTTATTATAAATTTTATAAGGACTCCGCACGCTTTAAGTAATATTATAAGTATTTTTAATTTAAATATATTACTAAGTATTACTAAGAGCCCTCTTAATATAAATACTATATAGCTACCTTATATAATAGCGGAGAAAAAAACTACCTTATATAGAAAGGAGAGAGACCCCGCTATTATATTTTATATAAGGGTATATACTCTATATAATCGAAAGATTACTTAAAATCCCGGAAATAGTAAAGCTACGCTAAGTTTAGCTTCCCTAATAAACCTCGCTTTTTCTAATTATTATAATCCGCTTAACCTCCGGCCCCTACCTCGCGGTAACTTTATAAAGATAGCGAAAGCTTTATTACTATTTTTTTAAAAAAGTAAGTATATTATAAATCCCCTAAAAATACGCCTTAGCGCTCTTCTTATAGTACGCTATTTACTTAAGTTTCCCCGAAAAGCTCCTAGCTTAGTAATACTTATAATAGCTATAAGCTATATAATAAACTTCGTAACTTATAACTAGCCTTATAATAATCTTAAGTAGAGTTTATATTTACGGACCTTACGTTATTAAAATAATTATAAATAACTATCTTTAGTATTTAATCTTTATAAAGATTATAACTTTATTATAAAATATATAAAAGATTAACTACCTTATTTAGCTTACCTTATTTAATAAGGAAAGTTATAATATTATCGCTATATAAGAATTTTAGCTTAATATATATAACCGCCCTTCGCTTTTAAAACTCGCTCCTTACCGCCTTATTTAAGGTAAAGGTAAAGCTTTCCTTTATATATATAAATAATACGAAGTTTATAACTAAAACCTTATTATAAGGCCTAATTTTATTAAAGTATCTTTTTATAATAAATTTTAAGTATTTATTATTTACTCCCCGCCGCTTAGAATATATACTAGACCTCTCCTACGCTTATTACCCCCTCCTCCCTCCTTATATTTTACCTCCGCCTCCACTCCGCTAGTTATTTTTAGTAATTTTAACGCTTATTATCCCTCCTAGAACCTTTACGATCGTATTTCCCCTTACTCTATAAAGCTTCTCTTTACTTTCTATTAATTTTACCTTAAACTCCTTACCCCTTTTTATAAAATTACTTAAAAGGTATATAAGTAGAGGATTAATATTATTAACTTAATTTAAAATATACTCGATTATTTCCCTATATACCTTAGCTTAAACTTTAATCTTTTTAGCTTTAACTATATCCCCTAGTTTATATTTTTTATAACCTCTCCTTTTTTAAACTCCGCGCTAATACCGCGTTAGAAATATTTTAACTTCGATATCTTATAAGTAAAAGTAAAAAACTAACTTTTACTTTTTACTATTTAAGCGGAGTTTATAGTAAATATTAAGGAGTTAGTAATATAGCTATATAAGTAACTAAATATTATAGCTAGCTTAATAGTTTTAAAATTACCTTAGTAATATAATCCTTACTTATACTTATAATAAACCTTAAAAGTTATTTTTATAATTTTAAACGTAAAATATACTAAGTAGTATTAGTAAGCGTAGCTAAACTCTAATTATTAATAAGCGTATTAAGATATTATAATATAATAAAAATTATTTATTAGGAAAGTAAAAAAAGATAATTAAAAATAATTTCTCGCCTTTATAAGCGGTAACCTTAATATTATATAATTTATAGCCTAGTAAGTAAAACTTTATAGCTAGGCTTCCCCGAAGCTTATATATACTCCTCCTTTTTAATAAGATATAGACTTTACTTTTTAATTATTTTTCTCTAAAAAATTAGAGCTTCTAGCTTATAAGTTCTTTCCCCGTCCCCCGGAGAATACCTTATACCTCCCTATCTCTAACCCCTTCCCTTTAATAAATATTCCCTCTTAAGTTACCGAAAATAAAGTTCGCTCCGCTTTTTTTAATATTATATTATAAAAGTCTACTAAGCTTAATAATATCTCTATTAGCTTCCTAAAAAGTTATAGTTAACTTTTTATAGTAATCTTAATAAAGCTTTTTTAAAAATATATTATTTACGAATATTTTTTTACTTAATATCGGACTTTTAATATTATAGTTCTCTAGAAAATAGGTAAAAGCTTAGAGGTTTATCGAATTTTAAGTAGCTACTATCTTATCTCCCTTTTTAATATTATAAGTAAGATTTTTAAGATTATAATTATAAAGAAGATATTTTATATAGCGGAGTTTATAAAAGTCTTATTATAAGGTTAAATAAGTAACTATCTTAACCGGTTTACTAATAGTATTTTACTCTTTTTAACGGAGTTTATCCGTACCGCTTAAAGCTTCTAAAGCTCCGCTTCCCTCCTAATATTAAATATAATAGGCGCTTTTAATTATATCTTATATTTTAAGCTAATAAAAATCCTTAACTCTCTTAGCTTTTTTAGATAAATTATAGCTTTTCTCCGCTTTTACCTCTCCGACTATACCTCCCGCTTAAAAGTTAATAGTAAACTATTAAACCTTTTCCTTATTTTTACCGGAGTCCCTTAGGGCTCCCCGCTCTCTTTAGTACTATTTATCTTATATATCTTATCTTTTTATAAACGCTTAGAATAGGCGATTAGTATACTTACTATCGGATTTATAGATAATATTAATATTTTTAATATTAAGCGTACCTCCGCTTAAGTCCGCTATTAGCTTAAATAAGCTTAAGGTATTTACTAAAACTAAGTAGCGGAGTATAAAATAACTTTCTAGCTACTTAAAAATAAGCTTTTTTACTTTATAAAAGCTTACTCCGCTAATATAACTCCGCTAGTCTTTAATAAGATTATTATTTAACTTATATAAGAGGTATATATACTTAAAGTTTAAATTTACCGTAAGCTTTAATAGAAACCTTACCTTTACTATTTTATAAAGAAGCTTAATTACTAATAGCTAGCCTTAACTAAACTTATATTATTTACTTAGGGCTTCTTATTTCTTTAAGTAAGGGAAGTTTATATTAAAGTTATTAGGTCCGCTATTACTTTTAGCGCTATAATTTACTTTACTCTAACCCCGCTAAGCGGTAAACTTAAAAGCCCTATTTTCTAATAGCTAGCTATAACTTAGTTTAAATACCTTTATATTATTTTTAGGGTATATTAAGCTACCCCTTTTTACTATATTAAGTTTAAGTTTTTTATCCCCCTTATTAATATTTACTTATCTTACTATATTACTTATAGCTATTAACTTTTTTATATTAAAAAACTTATAGCTTATATCCGCTTTATTTTAAAGAGAATCTTTATATACCTCTACTAATAACGTAAAAGTTAGCCCCGCCTTACTTACGTCCCCCTTAAATCCCTCCGATCCTCTTTTACTACTTAGGTGCGGACTCTAAATATCTCCTCTTAGTCCCCTAAAACTTTAAAAGCCTGCTTTTACGAAAAGTAGCAGCTTTACTAAAATTTTAAGAAGGGAAAGCTTCGAAAGTATAGCTAGTTTTCTAAATACCTTACTAATAAACCGCCCTAATTAAAATTTAGTAACGCTTTATAAATCTATTAGGGTTTTTTAAAATTTCTTAGTAGCGCCCTAACTTAGCTCCGTAATAGTAAAATTAGCCTTAATAAGTTTCTCTATATTTATAATATTTTTATAATCTTAACCCCTTATTACTTTTATAATAGCGGGGAAGATAAGATAGCGGCTTACCTTACTTTATAATATAAGCTTACCGCTTATAAAAAAACGCTTCTACTTATATTTCTTATAAGTTTAATTTAAGATTATAAGGATTCTAATAAGGCCCTTAGTTATAAAGCTATTATAAGCTCTCTCGCCTTATAATTTATTTACTTATAACGCTTTTACTAATTTAACTTTTTTTTATTATTTTATAATACTTAAGTATATTAAGATATTTAAGTATAAAATTTAAGTATAAAGGATAGTTTTTAATATTTTTACTATATAATTATTATTATTTATTTACCTTATACCCCGCTTTTACCTCTGCCCCCTATTTCGCTTAGCTTTACTTAGCTTACTTAGCTTTTTTACCCTTTTTTTTACCCCGCCCTTTACCTTATCTTTTACGCCCGATAATACTTTTAATACTTATAAGCTTATCTTTTAAGCTATTATTATCGCTTTCCGCTACGCGCTTTAACGCTACTAACGCGGACTTTATAAGAGAAAGCTTTAGTATTTAAATAAGGTTTAGCTTAAGCTTTAGCTCCGTTACTCCCCCGCCCTCTTTCTCCGTACTTTTTATTACCTCCGCTCCGCCCGCCTTTTTCTCCGCTCCGCCCGCCCCCTTAACTCTATCCGCCCTTTTTTTATTACCTCTAATTATTACTTAATCTAACCTACTTCTTAACGTTAATATAATAATAATTAGCGTTTAGGCCGCCGCCTTATCTTCCTCCGCTTTTAATTTTTTTTTTAGTACTAGCTCCCGCTTCGCTTTTAAGTAATTTAAGTTAAAAATACGCTAAAGCTTAAAAATATTCTTTAGAATATATTTAAATTAGTTAACTTTAATATAATTTACTATTATTTAATTAAAGTTACTTTAAACTTAGTTAATATTATATATTATATTATATATAAAAGATTAAAAATCTTATACTTTTACTTATATTTTTAATTAAAACTTTTATAAAAACCTTATAATATAGTCCTTTTAAGCGGTAATAATAATAATAATAATAATTATTATTATTATAAGTACCGCCTCCCCTACCTCCGCTATAGATTTTATTATTATTTTCGTAATTATTATTAACTAAGCTAGCGCTTTTATTACCGCGCCCTTCGCTACTACCTCCGCTTCCTTCTCCGCGTCCGCTATTATTACTTACTCCGCTTATAATTTAACTATTATATCTATTACCGCTATTATTATTATCGTCGCTCCGCCCCCCTCTCCGCCTCCCGCTCCGCTTATATTAATAGTTATTTATTTACTTAGTATTTTAAAGTAAGCTAATATTAATATATAAGACTCTTAGGGAGGAGTATTAATAGTTATTATAATAAGAGTAATATTAAAAATAGCTACTAAAATAGCTAATTTTACTAAGGCGCTTACTTATAATATTATTATTATTATATTAAGTTAAAGCTTTAATATTTTATTTCGTTTTTATATATTATATAAGTTAACCTAAATTCTTTTTTATTACTTATTATTAGCTATATTTAAAATTTCGCTTTACTCCGCTCCGCTTTACTTTATATTTACTAATAAGCTACTTAGCTATCCTCCTCCGCTAATATACCGCGCTACTTTTATTATAGCGGTATATAACTCCTTCGAATATATCTATAATTTAGTTAGTACTCTAAGCTTTAACTTTAACTTAATTTTTAGTATTATTTACCTCCTAATATTTATACTAAGCTTTAATATAATTATAATAACTAGCTAATCGTAAGCTTATATATTTTATTAGCTTTATATATAGCTAATATTATATAATATTACTTATTTTATTATTTCTAATATAAAACTTTATAATTAGCTAATTAAGCTATATATATAATATAAGGGAGGTTATAAAGCTTATTATAAATAATCTTAGGTATATTTATTACTATTACCTTATTAGTATAGCTATATAATTTTTTTACTTTCCTTTTATTATAAAAGTTAAAAAGAAAAGTTAAAAAAGGGGTTAGAAATATACCTTTTTCTAAAAATAATAAAAAGAAGAAAAAAAGGAAAGGAAAAAGGAGGTAAAAGAGGAAAAGATATAGCCCCCCCCCTTTTAATTACTAATATATAATCAAGCGGCTACTTTATTATTTTACCCTACCCTTTTTTAGACTTTCCTTCCTTTACCCCGTACCGTACTACCTCGCCTCGCACCGCCCCGCACCGCCCCGCACCGCCCCGCGCTACGCCGCTACGCCGTACCGCCCCGCTTTTTCCGCCCTATACCTTATAAACTTTCCTTTCTCCGCCCTCCCCTCTTTACCTTATTTTCTTATATTATCCGAAACTACCCCTAGGTAGTAGGCTTATTATATTATACCGCTATTAGCTACCGCTATATTTTTATATAAGCGTATAGTAAGCTTTTCTTTTATAGTTAGGGGGTTTTACTTTACTTTAGGGGATTTTTCCTACTTAATATATTATAGAAGCTTTAGATATTATAAAAGCCCTTAATATATAAATAATAATAATAATAATATTATTTATATTATTTATTTAAATAATATTTTAATTTATTTTAAAATAATAAAAAATTATACTTAATATTTTTATAAAATTTTAGTAAAACTCTAAGAAGCTAACTTATATATAAATATTATTAAATATATTTTCTATAAAAAAGTAGTTAAGTTTTTTAGATATATTATAAGTATATATAATATTTTAATAAACTTTAAAAAGATTTAAGCGGTTATAAACTAAGAGGAGCTATACTTTTTTTATAACTTTTAAGTTTTCTTAAGTTTCTATAACTATTATTAGCGTTTTATTCCTCGCTATTTTAATATTATCGCTCCCCTAACTAATATGCTTAAAAGGAGCGAAAATAGTAAGAAACTTAGTTAATATAAACTTAACTTACTCTAATAGTTAGCTTTTTTAAAACTTAAAAAAGTATTTACTAAAGCCCCGCTATTTATATATTTTAATCTTAAAAGGTAAATATATATTAAAACTAATATATTAGACTTTATTATAGCTAATATCCTCTTATAATATAATAATTAAGGATAATATCTTATTATCGCTTATTAGTTATAGAAGTTTAACGGCCTTAAAGTTTACTATATAATAGCTAAAAAAAAATTTTTATTATTATTAAATCTTTTAAATATTAGCGCTATTATATAGAAAGATTAATATTCTTAATTAAGGTAATCTTAGATTACTTAAACTTATAATTAATTATATAATAATTAAATTTAAACTATTATTAATAATATTAAGTAACTTACTTATCGCTTTTCGATTTTTATATTCTTTATAAGCTAAGCTATAATAACCTTACTAATAGCTTTTTAAGAAAATTATAATATATACTTAAAGCAGGCCTAATAATAAAAAGGTTAGATATTTTATATAAAAAAATAGTTAATAATATACTACGCGTTAAGTATATAATAGCGTTAGACTAAACTAATTACTAAAACCCCTACTTTAAAATAGCTATATATTTTTTATATTAAGTTTTAATAACCTTAAGCTTAACTTAACGCCTTAAAGGCTAGACCTTAAAAAAGGTAATAGCGTAAGAACGCCCTTTAGAGCTCGATATATTAGCTCCCCTTTTTATTTTATTATAGCGAAGTTAAGGCGAAGATCTCCGGCTATAACGCTAAAAAGCTACTAAGCTTAATAAAACTCGATAAGGAAAATAAGGTTTTTAGATAGTTAACTTTAATAATCTTATCTATTAAAAAGACTATATTATAATATTATAAGAAGCGGCTTTAAAGTAAGAATTACGATTATTATATTACGATAACTTATTAGCGGGTTATTTCGGTATAAAACGCACCTAAGACCTCCTTACTAGGAAATTCTACTAAGAGGTAATATATAAAAATATTAAATCTTATATTAAGTCTTACTAAATTTACTAAGAGGTTACTCCTTAAAAATATTACTTATATAATAAATTAAATTTATTACTAATTCTATTATAATTATAAGCTAAGCTATCTCTAAACTTTACTACTAGTTTACTAAAGTTTATATAGCTAAATAAATAAGTTAATAATATCCTTATAATTATTAATTAATTTACGAAGTTTTCGCTTTTATTTTTAATTTCGGATTATAATTAAGGTAAGGGACTTAGCTAAGCTTTTTTACTAGGAGGTAAAATTTCGCTATAATTCTCTATAAGGTATTATATTTAATAGGAGTAGCTTATTTATTAGTTATTTCTAGTTAAACTTTTATCTTTTATCTAAAATTAAAAGATAATTATTAACTATATTTTACCTTTAAACTAATAAGTAAATAGAATAGATAAACTAAATAATATAATATTACCTTTATTACTTTACTAATAATAAATATATATTATAGCTTTAACTATTATTAGTTACTTAATTTACGATTAATAACGTAAAGTACTTAATAACGAGAATCTTACCTAATAAGGTATTTTATAATTACTACTTAGAATTTTATATTTCCGCGGATACTCCTCTAAAAGTAAACCCTAAAGCTAAAGCTAAGATTAATAAAATACTAAATCTATACTAATACTTAGCGAATTATTAAAAATACGTTACCGAAAAATAAGCGAAATATTATAATAAAAACTATATATTTTTAATACTTAAAATAAGTAATCTAATAGGCCTCTTAACTAAGAATATTAAATTTAAAAATAAGAAAAAGAAACTCTTACCTTATTATATAAAACTATTTTACGTTCTCTAGAAAATCGGCTCTTAAGCGTACCGCCTCGTATTACCTACGAAATACGCTTATCTCTACGATATTTTTTATATCTCTCTCTTTAAACCTTAGCACCTCCGAGATTTTTAAAACTTATCTACCTCTCTCCCTATATTAGATTTAAAAGAGGATAATAAGGAATAGGAAATTTAAGAAGTTAAAAGCTAAAAAATACTAAATAGTAAAGTTTACTTCCTAGTTAAATAGAAAAGATAGCTATTAAAGTATAATTAATAAATTAATATTAATAATATAGTAAATATATTATAACTTATTAATAAATTTTAGAAAGTAATAAAAAAATATAAGAAAGTATAATTCTCCTAAATTTATATACTTATTTTATTTACTTATCTATATACTTATTACCTTATCTATTTCTATACTTACTCTTATCGCGCCTTTTTATTTTATTTAGACCGATAAACTTATTAAATATTCTTATCTTTTTCGTTTTTATTACGAGTATATTTTACCCCTAACTTTTAACCTATTAGTAGCTTTTTCTTAATCTAAAGTACTCGCGCTATCTCCTCCTAAGCTACCTTCTCTACCTTCGTAGCGCGCTTCGTTTTCTTAACTATAATATACTTATAAGCGTTAATCTTACTATATAAAGCGTATATATTAAAATATTTATAAATTAATACTTTCTATAGCTATTAGACTTATATAAGAATAACTGAAATCTATACGGGTATAGAATAAGGTCTATATATACTTAGGATAGGGGGAAAAGGGGTATATTACGTAGGATATATTAGACGGACTTAGGCAATAAAAAGTAAGGTAAGTTTCGATTATATTTTTATTATAATATTTTAAATAGGAGCTTTAATAAACTCCTAGTTAATATTAGATTAGTTTCGGGAAAAGATTAGATTATACTTAATCTAATATTAAGTATAGAAAAAGAAGAGTATACGTAAAGATATTTTATATATAAGTAAACGTAGAATTCCTTTTATTTTAGAGAAGATATAGATAAATATTATAAACTAGAAGAATTATACTTTTAGTATTAGTAATCGCTATTAACTCTTATATACGTATTATAAAGGCTAACTAATATTAATTAGTAATTAAAATTTAGTTAACTATAAATTAGTAAGGATAGAATAATTAACCTTAATAGTAGATTTTTACGAAAATAACTATATAAAGGTAAGCTATAATTAATTAAAAAATTAATAAAAAGCTATATAGGACCCTTTTTAGAACTTTAAAAAAGCTAACTTAAATATTTTACGATATTTATCTAAAGCTAGTTTAAAAACTTACTTATAACTATAAGCACCCCTCCCGAAAATAAAATAGAATTCCTTAAATATTATAACTAGCTAACTTAGGAAATATTTAGATATATTAAGATCCCGAAATAATATTAAAATTAGTTTAACTTAGATCGCTAAGATAATAATATATTAAGAGATTACGAGAACGTAAAGATAATTAAATTAGCGATAGCGAGATTTATTTTATTTATTAAAAGTAATAAGTAACTTTCTAATCTCGCTTTATATAACCTCTTCTAATAATATTTTAATAGCTAGAAAATAAAAATATAGGAAATAGGATAAGTATTTATAAGAGACCTTACTTAAAGCTTTCTTATAAGATAAGGAATTTATATTAGTAAATTTAAGGAACTTACCTCGAAGGAACTTAAAAAACTTCTAAATATAAACAAACCTCTTATATAGCTAGCCTAGGTATATAGTAAAACCTTTTTTAAACTAAGACTTATAATCCTTATAAGATTAATACCGGAAACTAAGATAGAAACCTAAACTATTATTATACTTACCTCGTAATAGTAAATAGTACCTTAATTAGGGCCTAGCTCGGATATTAGGAATATCTAAATTTAAATTATCCTTAACTTTTAGATATTATAATTAAATATATTATCTTAAAACTTACTAATTTAACTTACTTAATAACTAATAATATACTTATTCTAGGATTTTTAAGCTACCGCTTAAAGAATATAGTCCTTATTAGATATACTTATTAAAAAACTATTAGTAAGTATAGCTAAACTTAATATTAATAGCTAAGGTTTTTATTTAAATATTAATATAAAACTTTATTAATATTAATAAGGACTTTTATTAAAAATACCTCGATTTTAAAATAAACCTATACTAGATGCTTTTACTTTCTTTATATTACCCCTAATTAAATTTCCTAATATATATATTAATTTAAAAATAATTACTTAATTTACTAAAATCTAAAATAAAAATATTATATACTTAGGTAAACTTTATAACTTTTTAAATAATAAAGTTTATATTTTTATAAATACTTATTTTATATTAAAAATTTACTTATTTTATTTTTATATAATTTTTTTATATATTCTTTTAAGCTAAGCGAGATAGTATTATCTCGATTATATTAACTAATTTTTTACTTTCCGTAATATATATTTTTAAATATAAAAATATTTTAATATAAACGTTAACTATTTTTATTATTATATAAATTAAATATTTACTACTTACTAGATAGTTTAGACTTTATACCTTAAAAGTAAACTATAAAAAATCTTATAAAAACTTTTTAATAAATTAAATCTCTATTAGTATACTCTTAGTTCCGATTATACTAATAACGCCCTTTTATAGATAACCCTTATTAACGCTTATTAAGGCGTCCCTAAATTAGAATTTATACTTTTTAAACCCGCGAAAGATACGGAGACGCTTATATCTAACCTCTATTCCTTTTTAGAAATAGCCCTAACTCGTTAATTTAGTAGCTCGTAGTATATTTAAAGCTCTTACTTACTATTACCTCCTCCTAACGCTTTAAGCCTTAATATTTTCTACCTTAATTACTAATATTAGAAAACTTTTAACTAGCCCTCGAACTAATATTATAATAATAGCGGGAGTAACTTTACTTATAACTTAAGGGCTAATACCTTATAAAACCGTAAATACTTTATTTATAATAAGATTAAATATTAGTTTTCTAAATATACGGAAAAGGAACGTAAAGTATTTAAATATTTATTTCTAGCTTATTATATTTTTACTAATATAAAAGTTAACTTTAACGCTTATCTTATAAACTTTAAAAAAATAAAAAAAATATTAAAGGAGGATAGTAATAATTAGAGTTTAAAATTAGTTAGTAACTTTTTAGTCTTTTTTTAGTTAGTTAGGACTAACTGACTAAAGTCCCTATTTTTAAGGATTAAATTTAGTCCTAACTAACTAAAGTCCTTATAGTAACTAATTTTAGTTTATTAGTTTTAGTCTTTAGTTAGTTAGTAACTAACTAAAGACTAAAAAATTAGTTACTAGCGTTAATTATTTATTTTTTATTTTTAAAAAAAGCTTAGTAAAAAGCGCTTCTAAATAGTATTTTTTTTATATTTTTAGCTATTTTACTTCTTTTTTAATAAAAGGTTAAAGATAATACTTTTTTAAAATATATTTTTAAAAAATATTAAGAAGAAAAAAACGTTAATAAATTATATAATAATATAAAATAATTTTAAAAAATAGATAGATCTTATTATAGCTTAAAATTACTTTC
>PDHQ01000366.1:0-31393 GCA_003339415.1 Ophiocordyceps camponoti-saundersi (nom. inval.)
TTTTTACTTTATTATATAAAATATATTATTAAGCTATTTATATAATAAATACTGCTTATATAATAAGAATAGTACTTTTAACTAGTATTTATATCTTAGATTATTACACGTTCCCCTTTCTATAGTTTATAACCTTATAAACTTTACTATAGAAGAATAATATAAGGTATAAATAATAGTTAGTTAGTTAATTAGTTATTTTTATTCTTATAAAAAAAGAAAGAGTATTTTAAAAAAACTTAATAAGGTAAAAATAATTAATTAAATTTTATATAGGGTTCCTATTATTATATTATTCGTAACGTTCCCTTTTCTAAGGTTTTTAATCTTAAAAACTTCTTATTAAAGGTGTTTTTCTTTATTTTTATTAAATTTTTTAATAAGTTTAGGTGCCTTAGTTAGGTGCTTAGTAGGTTCCTAGGTATTTTCTTTAGAAGGGTATCCCTTCTATTTTATTAGATAGTATACTATACTTTCTTCTATCTTTTTATCTATAATAGCTTCAGGTTTATATTCTTCTTCTAATACCGTATTTTCGATATTTTCTTCTAATTTAGCATCTTTAGGTGCTTTTTCTAGTAAGGAAATATAAAATACTAAATAAATAAACATTCCTTTAGGAAGTTTAAGCTTATAATTAAAGTTATTTAGCTTTTCTTCTATAAGGAAAGGTCCTAATTTTTTAAATTCCAAGGACTAATTAGGCCGTTTTATTTCTATATTTTTCTTTAATAAATAAACCTTATCGTTTTTATTAAATAAAGGTTCTTTTTCGCGTTTCTTATTATAATAATAACTAATTCTTTTAGTTATAAAATCTAATTCTAATTTTATATAAGAATATAAAGATCTAAGCTATTTAGTGTTTAGAATAGCTTTTTTATTATTAGTTTTATCTAGTAGTCCTAATCTATAAGCTTCTAGATTAAATCTATAATTCGCTATAATAGGTGTTATTTTAATAAATTCCGATTCGGCGGTATTATAAGCTAATTAGGCTATAGGTAGGTTTATTACCTAATTATCTTATTCGTAATTAATATAGGCTCTAAGATATTATTTTAAAGTCTGATTTAGGCGTTCCGTAGCCCTATTAGTTTCCGGGTAGAAAGTAGTACTTAATTTATACTTAGTTCCTAGCTTAGATATAAGGCTAGTTTAGAATTTAGAGTTAAACTTAAGGTCTCTATCGCTTATAATAACTTTAGGTAGGCCTCTATTTATTACTATTATTCTTAAAAATAAATAGCTTAATTTTTTAGTAGATAAAGCCTTTATCGTAAGTATAAAATAGCCGTATTTAATTAATTTATTAGTTATAATTAGAATAAAATTATATTCCGTATTAGTTATAAGGTTTACCGATAAGGGTAATTTAATTATAAAATCTATAGCTATATTTTCCTAAGGTTATTTAGTAACTATTATAAGTTATAAAAATCTATAAGGCTTATATCTCGAGGCTTTAGATTTATTATAAATATTATAGTTTTTAATAACTTTAATAATAGCTTTTTTAAGGTTTTCCGTATTATAATAAGCTTTAATTTTATTATAAGTCTTTTATATTCCTTAATAGCCGTAAATAGGTAATTTATAGAATTCTTTAATTATAGTTTCTACTATATTCGGAGGTATAAATAACTTCTCTTTTATATAAGCTAAGTTATCTATCTACTTAATATCTTTATAATCCTTAAAATTAGTATCTTTATAAGCTTCTTTTATTTGTTTTAATATAGAATTATCGGCTTCTACTTTAAATATAGCGTTTAAGGTATTTTATTTTAAATTTCCTTTGTTATTTATTTTAAGGAAATTAGTTATTATAGGTATTATACCGGTATCTAAATCAGGTCTTCTACTAATAATATTAGCTCTTTTATTCTTACTTCCTTTTTTATATATAATTTCGTAATTATAATCTATAAGGAATTTAGCCTACCTAATTTATTAGCTATTTAAGGTTTGACTCGTATTAAAATAGCTTATATTTTTATAGTTAGTATAAATCCTTAATTTAAATTCGTTTCCTAATACATAGTGCTTAAATTCTTTAATCGCTTTAATAATAGCTAAAAATTCTTTATTATAGATAGGATAGTTAATTTCTAAATCTACTAGCTTTTTAGAATAGAAAGCTATAAGGTGTAATATAGTATTATTTTCCTAGCTTAATTAGGCTCTTATAGCGTAATTAGAAGCGTCGGTTTCTAAAATTAAAAGCTGTTTCGAATTGTAGGCTATTAATATAGGTGCTGAGATTAGCTTTTCTTTAAAGGAATTAAAAGCTATATTAGCTTCTTTAGTCTATTTAAAAGGTTCTTTTTTAGCTAATTTTATTACTATTAATATAGGAATAATTATATTAGAAAAGTCTTTAATAAACCTTCTATAATAATTATAGTAACCTATAAATTACTATATATTTTTTCGTCTTCTTCTTTACTATCGGTTTCGATAATATAAAGATGTTCTGCCGTAAGAAGGGGTAATTCTTCTTTTTCCTTCTTAATTTTATCTTCCGGAATAAGGCTATCCTTTCTTTCTAAGGTAGGTTCGTAGTCTTCCCTTATTCCGTTAAGGTTATTAATATAGTTATTAAAACTAAAAGTTAAAATAGAGCTTTCCGAAAGGCTATACTAGGTAAGTAAGTTAGAATAATAAGGAATTCCTTAAATTCCTTCTTTTCTATCTTTAAACTGTTTTTTCGTAACCTACTTATAAGATTTAAAAGGGTTATTTTTACCTAGCAGGTAAAGCTCTCCTCCGGAATCGAATTCCGTACTAGCTTCTAAAGGGCTTATAAGCTTTAGAGGCTTTTTCGTATTCCTAACTATATTCTAGCTATCTAGGAATAGCGTATCGGCTATAAGTTCCGGGTTATATTATTATCTTAGTTCTTCTTAGAATTCGTAAGCTTCTTAGTTTATATTATCCTTTTTCGTTAGTAGTTTAAATTTCGTACTACGAATAGTATACCGTTCCTTCCTATTTAGGCCTAGCATGTTACGATTAGTAGCTAGGTAGGAAGAAATAACGTTAATCGTCTTACTATTCGTAGAAGAGGTTTTTCCTATTTATTTTCCTTTTCCCTATTTTTTAAAGTAGTTTTTTATAATATAGCTTTCTTTCTTATAAAAGAAGCAGATAATAGGCTTCGAAGATACTATATCTAAATCTATAAGGTCTCCTTAATTAGCGTAATTTTTCTTATATTTTTTATTACCTTTATTAATATAAGAAGAGGTATTTTTACTTCCTTATTTTTGCTACTTTCTTTCGAAGAGTTAATCGTTAATTTTAATAGCAGAAGCTATATAAGTAGATAGCTCTTTAAGTCTATCTTACTTATATAATTCGTCTTTAACTTTGTTTTTTAGTCTTTCGTAAAAAATAGCTATAAGGGCTTTATTTTCCTAATCTAACTTACTAGTTATTTATCTAAATTTAGCAGCGTAGCTAGAAGTAGCCCCTTTTTGCTATAAGGTTTATAATTTATACTTTATAGTTCTAGCTTCGTCTTACTAACCGAAAACTTCCCGTAATTTTTCTTCGAATTAATCGAAGCTAGTAAAAATAAGCTCTATTTCTTCTTCTCGATTATCTATAAGTCCTAAATAATTTCTTAGTATAGGTTCGAACTAGTTTAAAGCTATACCTTCTAAGTAAGTAGAAGTATAAATTACCTTTATAGGTTTATTATAAAAGGCGGAAGAATAAAGCTTAAAGTAAGCTTTAATATTAGTTAAGAACGCTTATAAATCGTTATCTTTCCCGCTATAATATTTAGGTCTCGGGACCTTACTAATATCTATAATAGGTCTAGGATTAGTAGCGGTATAAGGGGGTGTAGGGGAGGTTATATTAGATATATTATATACTACTAGGTAGCGCCGCTTATTTCCTAATTAGGAAAGAAAAAAGTGGATTTTTACCCTTTATTTCCGTGGAGATATATGCGATGAAAAAAGTACTATTTTTCTATTTTTCTATTTTTCTCTATTTTTTCTATTTTTCTAGGAAAGGAATTCTTTAGCATACTCTCTTCTTATTCTTCGTACTTATAAGGCAGTTATAGCAGTAAAGAAGCTTTTAACGTGTTACGGATTATACCTATAATTACCTAATCTTACCCGTAGCCCTTAATCTAAGCTTCTAAAGATAAAAAGAGAAAAGGGGTAATAAGAAGGTAAGGGGCTTTACTTACTTTAACCGGGTAGTAGGTAGCCGGAATAAGAAATTTATAAAGTATAAATAAGTAAAAACTTCCTAAATAAGAATATCTTATAAGGTAGGGGAAGGTAATAGAGAGTAGGCTTTTATAATACTAATTATTTAGATTAAAAGCTTAGAGAAGAAGTAAAGGAAAGACCCTTTAAGGGAAGGAAGCCTTCCTTTTATAGTTTTCCTTCTCTAAGAAACTATCTAATTATATAAGCTAACTAGAAAGCTATAAAATACCGTAGAAGCTTTATATTATAAATATACTAGCAAATAGAATAGCTTTATCTTATTCTATTTTCTTCTATCGTATTCTTTTGCTTTAAAATTAAATTCCTGCTTTGAAATTAACTCTTAATTTTAAATTTACTATATTCCTTAGCGAATAGAATAGCTTTATTCTATTCTATTATATTCTATTAGCTTCTAGGCTAATAATAAATTATAATAGATAATCCTTTATTTATAATAGCTAATATTTCTTTCCGTTTTTAACCGTTTCTAACCGTTCTTCTTATCTTAGGAATTTTATTCGTTATTCTTATCTTTATTATCTTATCTTATTATCCGGAGTTTAACCTTCCGAGGTTTAGCCGTAATTTAAATACTAAATACTAGTATTTTTACTTTATTATATAAAATATATTATTAAGCTGTTTATATAATAAATACTGCTTATATAATAAGAATAGTACTTTTAACTAGTATTTATATCTTAGATTATTATAAGCGCTATAATAATCTCCTAAGTTACTTAATTATAGTAAAGGATTTTAGGGAGAAGGCGGAGGAGGTAAATATTAGCCTAAAGCTAATATAAAAAAAGAAATAGGCGGATAAGGAATAAAGGGGAATAAGGGGCGGAGAGGTAGCGTTTTATTTATATAATAAAAAAAGAGGTTACTTAAAAAAGATAATTAGATATAAGGGGCGCTTAAATAAATATATAATTAAGTTTACCTTAAGCTATTATAAAAGCGTATATCCTCTTATATAAACTTAAAATAGTTTAATATTATATAATATTTAAAGGTATTAAGCGGCTTTTAAGTTAAAATAATATAATTTTTCTATTTTATAAAGATAAGTTAATAAGGCGTTTTACTTTATAAGCGCTAACTTTTAATATTTTTTATAGCGAGGATTTCTTTAACTTTATATTAATTAAAAGATAAGTTATTATAAAAAAGATAAAAGAGAGGATTTAGCTAAAAGTTAGTAAATAATTAAAATAGTAAAAGGTTATTAGTAATATATTTAATAAGGTTAATATAGAAAATAAGGTAAATATTAAGTAATATATTAAAAGTAATAATAAGCGGCGTTAATATAGCTATTATTTTATACTTAACTTTAAAATAATTAAGCTTCTAAAATAAATAGTTAGATTATATATAAATAAGGTTAAGCTATATAAAATTGCTAATTTAAAACTATTCTATAAGTTAGCGAGACTTATTTAAAAAGTCTTATTACCGCTACTAAGCTTAGGCGATTAAGGCTTATATTAGTTTAACGCTATTATAAAGAAAATAAGTAAATATTATAACCTAGCCTTTTAAGGAAAAAATAAGGGCGGCTACCTTTACTAATTAGTTAAGAAGGGTAATATCGAAGCTATAAAGTAAGCGGTTAAAACTTATATTTATTATAAATAAGTCTTAATTATTTAAAGTAAGCTAGTAAGTAAATAAATAATATAGCTAGTTAAACTATAAGAAGGAGATTATATAATAAAAAATAGCTTATATTTTTTATTTTTATTAGTTTAAGGGTAATATATTATAGAAAATAGTTTATTAACCTTAATAAAATAGTAAAAAGTAAATTAAAAGTAGCTTATTTAATTAAAACCGTAATTAGAAATTAACTTATAAGGGAAGCTATAAAACTACTACTAGTACTAAATAAAGCGCTTAATATATTACTTAATATTTATAAATATTATAGCTTTAAGCTAAATATATTTAAATAGATAATTTATAATAATAATTAAGAAATAAGGCTAAGACTTTAAAATAATAAATAGCTTAGTTATAAAGTTTATAAAAAGGGTTATCTAAAACTATTTAAAAAGAGGTAATAGCTAAAATAACTCTTAATAATACTATTAATTAAGGTAGTTTTTATAATAATAATAATTATAAATAAAATATACTATTTTATAAATATATTATTTTAATAAAACTTATATTAAAAAAATATAAAAGTAATATTTTTATTAAAATATCTTATTATAAGGGAATTATAAGTTTATTAAATAAGTATAATAGTTAAGGGTTTTTACTTAGAAACTTAGAGGCGGCCTTAAAATTATAGCTATCTATAAGTAAAAAAAGAGTAGTTTATAACTTATTTATAAATACCCGCTTTTAGCGGAAATTTCTAAGCGCTTAACTAAACCGCTTAATAGCGTATATAATAAAAGGGATTAGTATAAAAAGCCTCTAATTAAAAGTCCTATAAAGTCTTATTATAAAAAGGGGCTAAGGTATTTTAAGTAAAAAGTATAGCTATAAGAGATTAAAATAAAGCTAAGCTAGACTAAACTAGCTATATTTTAAAAAAGTAAATAAATATAAGCTATATAATTTAACTAAAGCGCTTTTTTATCCCGTAGCGATTCTATTCTTATTAAGAAAGTATATTAAGCTGCGACGCTTACGCGCTAAGATAATATTAAAAGCGGAAGTTAAAAAAGTAAATATTTTAGCTTAACGCGCTTAATATTTTATAATAATAATATTTATATACTAGTATACTTAATATATAGCTTAGAATTATCCTATATATATTCTAAGAGTAGGAAAAACCGGAGAACTTAGAGTAAAACCCTCCCTTTAAGTATTACCTTAGTTTAGGGCCGGACTAGGTCCGCACTTAGCACTTTATACCTTAAATAAGTCTAGTAGTAATAAGTAATTAAGAAGCCGATATTTCCTCCGAAGCGAAGTTTACGGTAATAAAAATACGTATAATCTAAGTCTAGTACGGAGTCTATATAGCTACTTATCTTCTTAAATATTATCGTTATTATAAATTAAATCCCTATACTTAATTATAATTAACTAAATAATTTATTTAATTAAAGCTTTATTAATATAATTAAGGAATATATAAAAGTTTTACTAGCTTATAATAAACCCTATAATAGCTAATTTCGAAAAGTAGCTTAACTATTATAATAAAGCTATAGATAAGTTTAGAGAGGGGGTTAGAAGCGGAGCTATTATATTCGCTTTTTAGTATTTCCGCCCTAGCTATTACTAAACTCTAATTAGCGCTAGAAAAGGAGGAGGGGCGGTATATATAAAGTTCTAGTTTATAAATCTCTAAAGTTAGGAAATATAAGTATTTTTCGCCTAATCTTACGCTACTCTTATCTTAAGGTAAAGTTAACTTTACCTAAGGTAAATCCCTTAATAAAGAGGGTAATAATATAGTTTTTTTTTATATATTATAAAATAAGCTAATTTACTTTTTATATATAAAAAGGCGGAGTATTAGCTATATTATAGCTTCGCTATATAATATTTAGCGATATATTTAAGCTAGTAATATTTAAAATATTATTAAAATTAAACTTTTAGCTTATAAGGTTCCGCGTTAAAAATCTCTACTTATATTATTATATTTTTATTATAAATTTAGTTTATATTTATTATATTATTAATAATAATTATAAAAAAGCTTTATTAAATTCCTAAATAATATTTTTTTATATATAGTTATATTATTAAAATTTTATTTAATAATTCGATCTTTTTCTAAAAAGCTTCCTTATTACTTTATTATAAAGCTTATATTAGTACCTTTTTTATAATAAGAGTATAATTTTTACTAATAAAATATACCTTTTCTCTAAAAATAATATAAAGCTATTTTAAATTAAACTAAAGCTTATAAATAATATCTTAGAATATTACTATAATATTACCGCTAAGTAATTTCTTTACTATAAAAGCTTAGCTTTACTTATAAAATTTATAGTTAACGCTTATTATAATTACCTTAAAGCTTTAAATTTAGAGCGGAGTAATAATAAAGTTAGAGTAAATTATAAGCTAACGCTTATATTACTTAGGAACTTATTTTTTAATAATTTTCTTTAGCGTTTTAGCTATAATTATCGCTTATATTAGAGGAGTTTTACTTCTTTTAAAATTATAAAAAAAAGAGGAAATTATAGTTATAATAATTAAGGAAATATTTCTAATTAACGGAGTTAGAGTAAGGGGGGCGCTTTCCTAAACTTTCTCGAACTCCGTTACTTATTCGATAATTACCTATATAAAGATTAAGGCGTCCCCTAAAATAATCTTACTAATACTTACCTTAGCTTCTAATAAGGTAAAAAATATAGTAAACTTTTAAGTTTAAATTTATTATAATTTAGAGTAAAGCTATATTTTAGGTAAAAAATTTTCGTAATTATAATTAACTTATATAATATTACCCTCCTTTTTAGAGTTACTCCGGGCGTAGCTTAAGGCTATTATTATAAGGTAATAGAAAGAGTAGAGTCCGCTTATAATATAAAAATAAGAAGTTTATATTTACGTCGCTATAAGCGCAGAATTTATAGAATATATAAGAGTTATCGCGCTTAATATTTTATTATAGCTTTAAGTATAGTAAAATACTTTAAAGCTTTATAATCTATAAAGATAAAAAATAGCTAAGTAACTTAGTATAGCTTAATAAATTATACTTTAAGGTAAAAAATAATAGCAAGAAGTTTTTTATTATAAATTATATAATTTTATTTTATAAGTATAAGTTTTCTAAAATAATATATAATAAGCTAGAAAATATAATCTAAGCTAAACTAAGAAAAGTACCTACTAATTACTTTATTAGAATAGTTAGTTTTAATAATAATATTATAATTTAGATTTTACTAAGCGAAGATAAGGGTAAAGATAAATATAAACTTAAGCGTATTAAAAGTAAGCTAGTATTTATTAGTTTAGTAGAAAAGCGCGCTATATTTTATAAGTTTAACTAAGGGGGCTATAAGGTTTAAAAAATAAGGTATAAAGTTATAATAGAAGTTAGCAAACTTAAGAAAATTATATATATTTTAAATATAAGTTAGCGCCTCCTATTTTAGAATTATAAAAACTTTAGTAAAATCTAGCTATATTTTTTTACTAGCGTAAATAATAAACTCTTAATACTTAACTTTATAAATAATAAAGTTATATTTATTAAAGTTAAGGAAAAGCTTAGCTTAATAAAGATATAAGAGTATAACGCGTATTTTACGCTAATAATTAGAATAAAAACTTTTTAAATAGATAAGGATATTATTTAAGTATATTATAATAAAGTTTATTAAAAAATTATTAAAAGTAATATTAATATAATATTAAATATAATAAGCGTACTTATAAGGCTAAAAAGGTAAATAAAGTATTTAAAAAAATTAAACTAAATATAAAAAGCTATAAAGTATTCCTTACTCTTTATAATATAAAGCTTATAAAAAGTAGTATAAATAATAAATTTTATAAATTATTAAATATTAAAAAAGCTATAAAGCGTCTCTTTAATAAGTAAAAAGGGATAATAATCTTACTTTATTACTTTATTTAAAGCGCGATAATTAATATAAAAGCGCTACCCGCCTCCTAGCTTTTTTATAAATAAGATAAGGGTAGTTATAAATAATAAGCTAGCGTAGATTTATCTTTTATCTATTAAGTTAGTAATTTATTTCTTAACTTTAAGGAGATACTTATAAGGTATATTATAAAGTAAGCTTTAAAATAAAAGGGGTAAGGAATAATTAAGTTTCTAGTATAGTTAGATATAGTAATTATAATTATTATAATAAGGGGGTAATATACTTACTTTATCCTTATTAAAAAAGTTAGTAAAATCTAATATTTTAGAAAATAAAAAGAGGCTTATAATTAAGGTAAAAATCTTAATATATAAAACGCGAGAGATATCTTATAAGCTAATAGCGAGGAATTAGTAACTAATACGCTATTAGGATTTATAGCGGATAAGGGCCGCAAAAATAAAGCTAAGGATAGCTATAATAAAGTAAGTAACTCGCTAAGATTTAAAATATAAAATAATTAATCTATTAGTAAAGTAAACTATAACTTTTTACTTATTAAAATATAATAAAATATTATTATTTATTATTTAAAATAAGCTAAAAATTAAATCTTAAGTAAAGCTTAAAATTATATATACTATTATAAGTAATTATTAGCTATTAATATTAGCTATAAGGTAAATAAAGTAATAAAGAGATAAGTATAGCTTAAAATATATACGCTATTAGTAGCGTATTTATATAATAATATAAATTACTTATAAGTAAAAGAGAGGAATTTGCTTAAGCTAATAACGCTATATAAAAGATTTACTTATAATAGTATAATAATTATAGCTATTATCCGCTTATATAATAATAAAAAAATAAAATTTATAAATATAAGGAGAAAAAGGGGAGGCGAGTTTATATTCTAACTAATATTTATAAAATAATTATCTAATATTTTATAAGTAATATTATTATAAGAGTCCTCCCCTTATAAAAAACTTAGTATAAGGGGGATTTATTTTCTTAGTTTAAGGTAAGGTTCTCCTTCTCTTTTATAATATCTATAAAGTAAATTAAAAAGGCTAATAAGGAAGAATTAAGCTTATATTTACGCGAGAAATAGCTGATACCGTTATAGCGAAAATAGCGGCCCTTAGTACGCTACTTTATAATCTTATTATTATTAGCCTTAGTTACTTAATAATAAGTTTTACCGCTATAGCTATTTTAGCTTTAAAAGGAGGGATTATTATATTTACTAAAGCGCGGCTAAGTATTAGCTTAATATATATTAGTTATTAGGGTATCTTAAGATAGCTTAAAAGTAAGAGGTAAAGGTATTTAGCTTTTATTTTTAAGGTAGAATAACTTAATATTTATAATAATAGCGTAAATTTTAATAATAATAATAATATATTTAGTTAGGGGAATATTATACTTTATATAATATTAGTAAAAAGCTAGGGTAAAAATATAATAAAGGTATATAACTTTAATCTTATTAGCTTATTTAGCACTATTTACTAAAATAAGCTTAGCTTTAAAGTAGATAAGGAAATTAAAGAAAGACTTAGAAGCGCCTTATATAAAATATTTAAGCTTTATTATAACTATTTAGCGCTAATATAAGTTAGTAAGTATAATATTAAGGTAATTTAGAAAATAGTTAAGGTTATATTTATATTTAGCACCTTATTTAAAAAAAAAAGCTACCTTAGCTTAAATTATAAAAGATAAATATTAATATAAAAATACTTATTAGTTATAAGCGGTATTAATAAAGGCCTAGTTTACTTATAGCTTATAAAATATAAAAGAGCGCTATATTGGAAAAAGGTCCTTATTACTATTAAATAGTAAGCTAAGAGGTAATAGCTTATAATAAAGTTATAATTACTATTACTTAAAAAGCTATATAAATTAATACTATTAGCGTATAAGGTTTTAAAGCTTTATAATAATAGCTTATTACTCTAAAAGCTAAGTAATAATAGCTTATTAAATATTAAAGTTATCTATAATTAAAATTATTTTATTATAAAAGTTTTATATTTTTTAATACTTATAAGAAGCTAACTTTATTAATATAAAATAACTTAAGAGGTTCTAAAGTTTATATAGTATATATATTTAGGGTTATAATTTATATATAGCCCGCGCCTATCCCGCGCGCGGCGCTAACTAATCGTATATATTTATATATACCTCGCGCCCGTTATATATATAAACTTAACTAAGTACCCCTTATATAACTTAGCTATTCGGGCGCAGCCCGAATCCTTTATATTATAATAGAATTATTAAATTACTATTAGGTAGGTTTATTTTAACCTGACCCTCCTTTTAAAGCTAAAAGTCTCTGCTATTAGTAGCGTAGAAAAGGTTAATAATAATATTTTTATAAATCTTAATAAATTACTTTAAATTATTAAAAATATAGCTTTTAGCTTTAAAGTTATATATAATATTATTTTATTTAACGCTATAGCTAGTAGCTATTAGTTTATATCTTTATTTAGCTTTTATAATAGCTTTTAATATTACGATTTATCTTCTATTAATATTAATCTTTTAAGGGTAAGTATAGCTTAGGATAAAGTTTCTAGTAATTTTCTTCTATATAAGGATAATTTCCCTTAGGAATAAAATAGCTATAACTAATATATTAACTTTTCCGCTTTTTTTAAGCGGGAGAAGAGGCTTTTCCCCTATTATTACTATAGCTATATTCTTTACCGCGGCTTTTACTTTTACTTTTATTATTATCTCGCTTTTTTTCTTATTTTTTTATATTCTAATTTACGGAGAAGGTATCTTTCTTTTAATTATTAATAAGATTAGTATAGCTTTAAAAAAAAGATTAGAATCTCTTTTTTATTAGCAGCTTTTATTTAGCTAGTAAATATATATAATTCTTATATTAAATAAATATATAATACTTAATTACAGTAATTATAGCGCTAATAAACTACGCTTTATAAGGTTAAAGTATTATAATTAAAAGCTAATTTTATAAATAATTAAAGCGTTTTATAAAATTACTAAAAATTATAAAAAAGTATAGCTTTATTATAAATATCTCCTTTATTAATAATAAAAATATTACTTTTAACTATATATTATATTTCTTCTTTAAAGCCTTATATATCTAATAAGCTATATATATTAAATTTTATCTATTATTATAAATCCTAAAAATAATATTATTTTTATAATATTATATTATTAACTTTTAGTAATAAGTTTCTTTATTTTATTATTTTTTAAAAGCTATAATATTTATTTTTAAAAGCTTACCGCTATTTTTATTATTAATATATTTATAAAAATAAAATTATTTAATTATTATTTTAATATATATTTCCTAGTTTATCTAATTATTACCTTTTAATTTTATAATTTTTATAAAGATTATATTTAAGTTTAATAGCTTAATTAAAGTTATTATAATTTTTTTTTTAGCTTAAATAAGCTTTTTCTTATTTAAATAAATAATAATTTCCTTAATAAAGCTTTTTTATAATATTTCTTTACTTAATTAGTTTTTTATAAATTAGGTTAAATATATATTACTTATTTAAAATAATAATAATTATAACTAAGTAATATTTCTTATAGCTAAGTAAATCTTAAATAAGATCTTATTATAAAGAATATTAATTATTATTATAAAAAACGCGTAATTTAGCGCGACGGGCGTATAACCTATTAAGGCATATAGGCTATCCGGATTCTAGGCTATATTATGCTCTGGCTAAGTGCTCCACTAGTGGCCCCTCTATACTAATTCAGTATGCTTAGCATACGGACCTAACCGGGCTCTAGCCCTGAGCAGGTTATAGCCTAGAGGCTAGACCATAGGATGTGTTACATAACATATTCCACTAATGCTCTGCCGCTACTGTACATATGTACATGCGTAGGTATGTATGTACTCCTCTCATGTAACCTCGACGAAACGACTCTCCGCGTTCGCGACGAATCCCTTGGTCCTGGTAAAAGGCTGCCGCCATGAACGGAGGAGATCTGAGCCTTTCCCAAGTCCTTGGGGGGTTACGCATCGCCAATCCTGATGACTCCTCCAACCAACCAACGACGGCCGAATCGTCTCCAGCGCCATTATCGCCTCCTCGTTTTAGCGACTCCACGTTCCCCCGCATGACCATACCGGTTTCGAGTCAAGGCGCCTCTGATTCGATTTTCATGAATGGCGTGCCTCCAACATCTGTGCCGTCTTTACCTTCGGACGTCAGCCGAACGACCCTTTATAACCAGGTCTGCAACGATGCTATATCTGCGTCTTCCGATCCAGCACGCCCATCTCCCGCGCCAAGACAAGCAGAAGCACAGGAGTTGCCCCATCAATTTCGGCAGAGGGCCATATGTCTCAACAGCGATAGTCATCTGTCGCAACGCAGAAGTTCTCGGGGTGTGAGAGCAAGCGATCAAGGTCGAGCATTGACACCTGCAGATCCTCAGAGCACAACGCTTGCCGGGGATTCCTCGGTTACAACCACCGCTGAGGAATGGAAGGATCGGGGAGCCGCTGTGGGAGTTCGCCGTGAGATGGATTCAAATGGTCGGACGGTTGTCCGCCACGTGAAAAAGGGCGTAAGGGACTTCTCCTTTGGCCGCATCCTAGGAGAAGGGTCCTACAGCACTGTGTACCTGGCCACGGATCGGCAGACACTGAAGGAGTACGCCATCAAAGTCCTGGAAAAGAGGCACATAATCAAAGAGAAGAAGATAAAGTACGTCAACATCGAGAAAAACACCCTTAATCGCCTTACAGAACACCAAGGAATCGTCCGGCTTTACTACACCTTCCAGGACGAAACTTCTCTATATTACGTGCTCGATCTCTGCAACGGCGGCGAGTTGCTGGGTGTACTCAAGAAGACCGGGACGTTCGATGTTGCATGCACGAGATTCTACGGTGCCCAAATTCTCGACTCGATAGATTACATGCATTCTCGTGGCGTTATTCACCGCGACCTAAAGCCTGAGAACGTGCTTCTGGATGACCACATGCACGTCAAAATCACAGACTTTGGAACTGCGAGGCTATTGAGAGATCCTCGTGAGCAGATGAATCCAAACGGCGCTGGGGGATCTCTCCCTACGCCGGATAAGCGAGAGGCGCCAGAACACACTCGTGCTGCCTCGTTTGTTGGCACAGCAGAATACGTGAGTCCCGAACTGCTTACTCAGAAAACAGCATCCAAAGCGAGCGACTTGTGGGCATATGGATGTATAATATATCAATTGCTTGCTGGACGGCCACCCTTTAAAGCCGCCAGCGAGTATCTAACTTTCCAGAAAATCGTGAATCTCGACTACGAATTTCCCTCTGGATTCCCTCCTTCGGCCCGCGATCTAGTCGAGCGGTGTCTGGTGCTCGACCCTGACATGAGGCTCACAACAGAACACGTTCGAAACCACGAATTCTTTCGCGGTCAGCAATTCGGTGAGGCATTGTGGCGTACCAAGGCGCCGAGGTTACGGCCATATGCTCCTCCTGTCCCTGACGACGCAGTCATTCCGGATTGCGAGTCGTCGACCGAAATTCCCGTCTCCCCGGTTGCCACAATACCACGACGAATCTCTCGCTCCTCTGGCAACCCCTTGCTCGGCCCTAACCGGCCATCGCGTATCATCACGGAGCTACCACCTCCAACGCAACTGGACATCGAATGGTCGCCCGTGTTAACCAAGACGAACGAGCGGATTTTGAAACTCGGAGACTTGATCGTGAATGCCACTCCACAGCAAAACGTCAATGCGAGTAAGGGCTCCGAGGATGGTCACAAGAAGCTGTCACGCTTTTTTGGAGGCAGCAACTCCAAAAAAAGGCAAAGGCTAGTGATGATAACGACGAGTGGGCGCATAATACTTGCACCTGCTGGCGGCGAAGAGAAAAGATCGAAACAGGAGCTATCCCTTTTATCGCCAGATTGCACTTGGAGAAGCCAACGTGATGCCAAGGGACAAACAGTATGGAGTGTCAATACAGTAAGGACGCAAAGCCTTCCATAATGGTTTCTCACTTGACTCACCGATCGTTTGACAGGATGGCCACCAGTACATTTTTGAAGAAGCCAAGACAAGCTCCGGTTGCGAAGCTGGCCGCAACTCGGCCGATGAATGGATCGCGTGCCTGGACAAATCGAAAGGCCTGGCCTTGGCATATAACTCGACTTTGCAGGGCGACGATCAAATGCCTGACGAAGTTCCATCCATTATGTCGATCACCGATACGAACGGCCACAATGAGAGGTCGCCACGGAATCACTTGAGTAAGAGCCAGACTACTACTAATGATGTTGGCAACAATAAACGAAATCGCTTTAGTAAAAGACAATCCCGCACAGGACTAGGGCCTGTATTTTGAGAGTTACAAACAACTTACACCTCGCATAGCGTACTTAGTATGAATGAGTCGAAGATCTTTTCCTTTTCCAAGAGTTTTCCTTCCAATACGACTCGTCAGCCTAGACGCCGATAGGGGATCAGCGAGACGTATATACGTATGTACACACGTGGTGACCTCCGAAGTGCGAAGTCGTCCTATCGGGGCAAGTGGTTTGATCCTGAGCCGAGGTCATATATTATGCTTCGACTATTACTGTGGCCGTAGGCCACGTGCGTGTGCACGTGACACGCCTATACATATATTAGCTTAGCTCGAGCTATATAGGGCTCTCCCTATATAATATATTATTATTATATCCTATACTTATCGTGCTACTATATAGTTAGTAGTAATTCTACTTATCGTTCGCCCTAGGGGAGCCCCTTATTCCCTTATTCTACTTATCTCTTCCTATTAAATATAACTATACTTATCGTATATTAGCCGTTAAGGTATATAAGGTATTAATAGTTATTAGTAGCTTTATATTATTATTATTAAATATATTATAATTATAAGCTTATTAATTATAATTATTACTTAGTATTTTCTTATAATATAATATTATATTATATAATATTATTAATAATAAAGATTAGGCTAATATTATATATATTTTAGCTATATTCCTCGGCCTTAACTTAAACTATTAGCTTATTAAGTAAATATTATCCCTAGCCTCCTTATATTAAGTAATAATATTTTAGAAAAAGTAAGCGTAATATTTATTAGATAATATCTTTCCTTATAACTTAGCGCTACGCTTATACTTACTAGGTATAATTTCTAGCTAGATATTTTAAATTATTATTAAGATAGCTAACTTTATTTAAACTCGCTTATTATTATTTAGCTCCTCTTTTTTTATTTATAATTATTAGAAAAACCTAAGTTATTACGCTTAGAGTTATTTATATTATATTTAATAAACGCTATTAAGTAATTTTATATTAATATTAAACTCTAACGCCCGCTATCTCTATTCCTTAGCCTTAAATAAAAAAAGAAAAAAGCTAAGATATCTATTAGCTATACTAAAGGTTCCGGGCCTACCCTTAATATTACCCCCAGATTAGATTTACTAACTATACTAAAGATACCCCTTATTACTAATCTCGCTATATAGATAATAGCTTTTATTTTTAGGAAGAATAATCTAGATATAATAGCTTTAATAATAAAAATTATCTATAATATATAAGAAAAATTAAAATATATTTTAAGTATACTAGCTATAAGTAATATAATTATATTATATTTAATAAATATAGGTTTTTTTAACTTTAATAAATAAGATATTACTAATATTAGTATATTTTTAAATAGAAAATTAACTATATATATATATATATATTTATATTTAATAATAAGCTTTAGTACCTTACGAGGACTTATAGAGAAGATATAATATATAAAGTATAAACTTAATATTTATAAAAATTAGCCCTTATCTAATATACCTAAATCTTATCCGAAAAGATATAATAAGCGCTAGAAGATAATATTATTAAAGATATTATAACTAAGCTATATAACTGCTTTAAGCTTTATTATAGTAAAGCTATAATATAATCTAGATAAGTATATTTTAGGCTTATTAATATTAATTATAGCTAAAATATTTATATATTTATTTAATAAATTATACGCGATATAAGGACTTATAATTATAATACTTAAGGCTAGCTACGCGCGGCGTATTAAATATTTAATAAAGTACTTTAAAAAATAATAAATAAGCTTAGTAAATATATAACTATTAATAATTTCTTTTAGTTTATTTAAGTTAAGGACTTAGCTATCCGATAATAGGTATTAAAGAAATTTCGTAATATGCTAAATATCTTACTAATATTATAATAAGGCTAAGGCTTATATAACACTTTACCTTAATTCTAGCTTACTTTTAAACCCTTTAAACTAAACTAATAAGGGCCGCTACTTAGTAAAAGTTACTATAAATATAGTTATAAAGGCTAAAGCTTTTATAATATAAATTAAAAGTATAGCTATAACTTATAATAATATAAGCTATATAGCTATAATTTACTATATAGTCGCGGCTAAGGGCTTAATTTATACTATAAAGTAAATTATAGTAAAAGTAATAGCTACCGCCCGCCTTATAATAAAGGTAATAGCTATAATAATAGCTATAGCTAAGGAAACTACTAATATCTACCTTATCCTTATAACGGCCTTAATTATTAGCTTTTACCTAACTAAACGTTATATTAATCTAGCTATAACTTTTTTAAAAAAGCACCTTTACCGGTATTAGTAAGATAAGCGCCCTATACTAGCACAGCACTATTACTAGCCGGCGTACGATAAGGTATAATATAATATAAAAAGTTTATAAAAGATACGCCTAACGCCTTAAACTAGCACGAGGGGATAAATAAGTAGCTTAATTAGTAAAAATAGCTAGAAAACTATAATAGCTATTAGGACGCTTATAGCGCCCCTAATATATATAATTATAATAAATAAGTATATTATATAAAGATATCTAGCTTCCTTTATAACTTATAAACTAAGAAGCTATAAGATTAGATAGATATTTTACTAAAACTTAAAAATATAAGCGATATTTATTATATAATTACTAAACTTTAAAATACTTATATATATTATATATATAACTTTATCGCTTTAAGCTATAATAAACTTTTCCGCTATCTATATATATTATATATAATTATAAGGAAGACTTAAAGCGGAGAAATTATAATAGTTTATTTTTTTAAGTAGTAAAATCGGGGTATTATAAGAGGAGGTAATATATATTTTATAGCTTAGTATTATATTAGTAGTTTAAAGTAACTATATCTAAAACTTAGCGTAAAAAGAGGAACTTTTATAATTTAATCTTACTTATATATAGCTAAGTAATTATAATATTAATATATTTAAAAATATAACTTTTTTTATAACTTTAGATAATTAGGGTCCTTATTTATACTTAACGCTATAATATTACGAGAGTTTAGTACTTTCTGCCTCTTAGAGTTTAACTTCGCTAAGGGAATAACCTTAAATATAAAGTTATAAGGCGGTCCGCCTCTTAGTTTATTATTAATACCGATAATACTTAATAGTAGGACCTAGAGGCTTAACTAATCCCGATAATATCTACGCGCGGGTAAAAGTTAATATAATATCGCTATTAACTCTAATAACTTATTTATCGATATTTTTTAAACCTTAATAAATCTTATCTTAAAATTTATATATAAAAAAATTACTAAGGTAATTTCTATATAAGATTTTCGCTTTATATAAAGTATTTTTAATATAGCGTTTACTAAGCTTTAATAGCGCTAATAAGCTTTTAAGAACTTATCTAACTTACTTATTATTATTTCCCGCGTTATCTAAAAGTTAGTTAAAGCTACTTTCTATAAGGTAATAAATAAGGAGTTAGACTCCGCTTTTAGAGCTTTAACTTAAGCTAATATAATTATAAACTCCGCCCTAAACTCCGCCCCTCTTATAGCGCCCTTTATACGGCTAGTTTTAGCAAAAATAAAAAAAGAGATATTTATATTAGTAAAAGATATTCCTATAATTAACGGAGTTTCGGCGCTTATTTCTAAGAAAGTTATTTAGAAAATTAATAAGGCTATAAGCTATTTTATAATAATTATTATACGCTAATTTCCTAATAATAATTTTATTATTATATTTAACTTAAAATATAAGAACCTTATTTTTAAAAATAAATAAGTAGCTTAAGCTTTTAAAATAAAGGCTAAGTATATACGCTAAACTTATATTATTATTACTAAAAGTATTTAGATTTTAATAGCTAATTATAATTATAATACGTTACTTAATATTATTAAGAAAATAAATAAGGTTAATATAATTTAAGTAAAAGTATTTTAATTTTAGTATATTATTAATAAAAAAGCCCCGCGGACTTATTTTATTATAAGCTTAAGTAGCGTAAAAGATATAAATAAGCTTTACTTAAATAAAGTAATTATAAACGCAAAGATAATTTATTATAAATTTTATAAGGACTTTATATACTTTAAGTAATATTATAAATATTTCTAATTTAGGTATATTAAATTTAGGTATATTATTAAGTATTATTAAAAGCCCCCTTAATACGGATATTATATAGCTACTTTATATAATAATAAAAAAGAAAATTACTCCGTATAAAAAGGAGAAAAACCCCGCTATTATATTTTATATAAAGATATATATTTTATATAGTTAAAAGATTACTTAAAATCTTAGAAATAATAAAGCTATATTAAATCTAGCTTTCTTAATAAACCTCGCTTTTTTTAATTATTATAATCCGCTTAACCTTTAGCCCTTACTTAGTAATAACTTTATAAGGATAGTAAAAGCTTTATTATAATTTTTTTAAGGAAGCGAGTATATTATAAATCCCTAGAAGATATATCTTATTAATCTTTTTATAATATATTACTTACCTAAGTTTCTTAAAAAGCTCCTACTTTAATAATACTTATAAAAGCTATAAGCTATATAATAAACTCTATAACTTATAACTAGCTTTATAATCCTAAATAAAGTTTATATTAGTAAACCTTATATAACTAAAGTAATTATAAATAACTATTCCTAATACTTAATTTTTATAAGAATAAAAAATTTATTATAAAATATATAAAAAATTAACCGCTTTATTTAGCTTACTTTATTTAATAAGGAGAGCTATAATATTATTATTATATAAAAATTCTAGCTTAATATATATAAATACCCTCCGCTTCCTAAATTTACTTTTTATTTTTTATTTAAAGTAAAAATAAGGCTTTTTTATATATATATAAATAATATAAAATTAGTAATTAGAACCTTATTATAAAGCTTAACTTTATTAAAGTTTCTTTTTATAATAAGCTTTACGTATTTATTATCTACTCCTTACCGCTTAAAATATATACTAAACCTCTTTTATATTTATTACTTTCTTTTACTTTATAAAGCTTCTCTCCGCTTTTTATTAACTTTACCTTAAACTTTTTACCTTTTTTTATAAAATTACTTAAGAGGTATATAAGCGAAGGGCTAATATTATTAACTTAATTTAAAATATATTTAACTATTTTAATACTTATAATAACTTTTATATATTTTATAAATCCCGCGCTTATAATAACGCGGATATAAACTACTTATTTTTATATTATAAGCGGACTCCGCTCTTTCCGTTACCGTATAGCGATAGCTTTAAGCTACGCTTAGAGTAACTTCGAGAGGGAGGGTAATGCTATATAAATTAATTATAACCGCGAAAATTTTTTACTTAGAATATAGCTTTACTTCGAATTATAATAAACTTAAACTTAAAAATTTATTATACTTTTTACCTTATTAGAAGCTAAGGTAAATATTAGTAAGATTATTTTAGGGGACGCCTTAGTTTTTATATAGGTAATTATCGAATAAGTAGCGGAGTCTAAGAGGGTCCGAGGAGGCGCCCCCCTTATTCTAATTTTATTAATTAATAATATTTTCTTAGCTATTATAGCTATAATTTCCTTTTTTTTCTATAGCTTTAAGGGAAGCGGAACTTTTTTAATATAAGCTATAATTATAGCTAAAATATTAGAGAAAATTATTAAAAAATAAGTTCTTAAGTAATATAAGCGTTAGCTTATAATTTATTTTAATTTTATTATTACTTTACTTTAAGTTTAAAGCCTTAAGGTAATTATAATAAATATTAATTATAAATTTTATAAATAAAGCTAAGCTTTTATAATAAGGAAATTACTTAGCGGTAATATTATAATAATATTCTAAAATATTATTTATAAGCTTTAGTTTAATTTAAAATAGCTTTATATTATTTTTAGAGAAAAAATACGCTTAACTAATAGAGGTTATATTTTTATTATAAAAAAAGTACTAGCGTAGGCTTTATAATAAAATAATAAGGAAGCTTTTTAAAAAAAAATTAAGTTATTAAATAAGGTTTTAATAATATAATTATATATAAAAAGATATTATTTAAAAACTTAGCGGAGTTTTTTTATAATTATTATTAATAGCGTAATAAATATAAACTAAATTTATAATAAAAATATAATAATATAAGCGAAGATTTTTAATATAAAACCTTATAAGCTAAAAATCTAACCTTAATAATATTTTAAATATTACTAGCTTAAATATATTATTAAATATTATATAATAAAGCTATAATATAGCTAGTATTTTACCTTTTTATATATAAAAAGTAAGTTAGCTTATTTTATAATATATAGAAAAAAACTATATTATTACCCTTTTTATTAAAAGATTTACTTTAAGTAAAGTTAACTTTATTTTAAGATAAGAGTAACGTAAGATTAAGCGAAAAATACTTATATTTCCTAACCTTAGAGATTTATAAATCGGAACTTTATATATACCGCCCCTCCTCCCCTTCTAGCGCTAACCGGAGTTTAGTAATAGCTAGGGCGGAAACGCTAAAAAGCGAATATAATAGCTCCGCCTCTAACCTCCTCTCTAAACTTATCCGTAGCTTCGCTATAATAATTAGGCCGCTTTTTAAAACTAACTATTATAGGGTTTATTATAAGCTAATAAAACCTCTATATATTCCTTAATTATATTAATAAAGCTTTAATTAAATAAATTATTTAGGAACTTATAATTAAGTATAGAGATTTAGTTTATAATAATAATAATACTTAGGAAGATAAGTAGCTATATAGATTTTATACTAAACTTAAATTATATATATTTTTACTATTACGGATTTTATTTTAAAGGAAATATCGGCTTCCTAATTACTTATTATTACTAAACTTATCTAAGGTATAAAGTACCGGGTATAGACTTAGTCCGGCCCTAAGCTAAGGTAACGCTTAAGGGGAGGGTTTTACTCTAAGTTCTCCGGTTTTTCCCACTCCTAAAATATATATAAGATAGTTCTAAGCTATATTAAGTATACTAGCGTATAAATATTATTATTATTATTATTATTTAACTATTTTTTTATATTTTTTAGCTTAAATATTAATTTTCTTAGCTTTAATTATATTTTTTAATTTATATTATTTATTATTTTTCTTTTTTAGATTTTAGCTTAATATTATACTAAAAATATTTTAATTTTAATATCTTATAAGTAAAAGTAAAAAACCGCCTTTTATTTTTTATTATTTAAGCGAAGTTTTTAGTAAATATTAAAAAATTTATAATATAGCTATATAAATAATTAAATATTATAGCTAGCTTAATAATTCCGAAATTACCTTAATAATATTACTCTTATTTATATTTATAATAAATTTTAAAAATTATTTTTATAATTTTAAATATAAAATATACTAAGCGGTATTAATAAATATAGCTAAATTTTAATTATTAGTAAATATATTAAGATATTATAATATAATAAAAATTATTTATTAGGAAAGCGAAAAAAGATAATTAAAGGCGATTTCTCGCTTTTATAAGTAGTAACCTTAATATTATATAGTTTATAGCTTAGTAAGTAAAATTTTATAGCTAAGCTTTTTTAAAGCTTATATATATATATTTTTTAATAAGATATAAACTCCGCTTTTTAATTATTTTTCTTTAAAAAGTTAAAGCTTTTAGCTTATAAATTCTTTCCTTATCTTTTAGAAAATACCTTATATTTTTTTATCTCTAACTTTTTTCCCTAAATAAATATTATTTTCTAAATTATTAAAAATAAAGTTTATTTTATTATTTTTAATATTATATTATAGAAATCCGCTAAGCTTAATAATATCTTTATTAGCTTTTTAAAAAATTATAGATAACTTTTTATAGTAATCTTAGCTAAGCTTTTTTAAGGATATATTACTTATAAATACTTTTATACTTAATATTAGACTTTTAATATCTTAGTTTTTTAAAAAATAGGAAAAAGCTTAAAAGTTTATTAAACTTTAAGCAGCTACTATTTTATTTTCTTTCTTAATATTATAAATAAAATATTTAAAATTATAATTATAAAAAAAATATCTTATATATATTAAGGTTTAGCCCTTATATTATATTCGGGTTATAAACCTAAACGTTAGACTTATAAATTAGCCTTATAATTAAATAATAAGGCTACCGCTATCCGGCTTAGAAGCCTATAGCGGAAGGATTAAATAGAACGGAATAGGAAGGATAGTTAAATAGGAAGGCAAATAAGCTCGGAAGGAAAGAGCAGTATATATAGCTATTTAGCACGCTAAAGTATAGGTTCCTTAGAAGCTCTCTATATATAATTATTATTATATATAGCTTAGTAAATAAGCACCCCTTTAACTAATCCCTTAATAAAATTATATATCTTTTTCTTATAAACTTCTACTTTTATTTTTAATATTAATAGATTAATTAAATTAGATCGGATCGGAATAGCTAACTTATAGGACTAAATAGAAAAGCTTTAGTAATCTTAGGCTAGCTTTAGTAGATATTAATAACCCTTATAGCGAGAGCTATAAGTTTAATAATTAGAATAATAAATATAAATAATATAATATATAATAAAGGATAGGGAGGAATATTATTAATAGATCTTAAAGTATATAGAATAGTATTTTAAAAAATAAGCTAATACTTTTCTTATAAATAAGAAAGCGGAGTAAAAAGCTATATTATAAGAAATATAGTTTACTATCTAATAATAAGCTATAACTTTTCTTACGATAAAGGAAGCAGAATATATAAAGTAACTTATAGCTACGCGTATAGACGCCTTTAAGGAAATACTACGAATAAACTTTATTAAATTAACCTTTACTAAAGCTACGCTAAACTAAGCTTAGATTAACATAGCCCTCGTAAAATAGAAAGAACCTTAGCTTAAGTAAGATAAATCGCTAAATTCTTTTTATTTTTTTATAAGCTAGCTAGTTTACTAATATAATATCGATAAGCTTTAAAGTAAAGCTAGTAATATAGATTATATTTAAATATAGATTCTAAACTACCTTCCTAAAGATAAAATACGGAAAATATTAGCTTTCTAGTAATCTAGTAGCCTTAGTAAAAAGAGGTACTTAAAGGACTTTTTTAACTACCTTTATTAAACTTTTAGTAATATTTAGGAACGAAAAAAAGCTTAAGATAAGCTCCGGACTTTAGTTTACTATAATAGATAGATATTTAGTAACTTTATTCCTAAGTTCGAAAAGGTCCTAGTAACTACTATTAGATTTATAAGTTAAGATAATTCCGTAAAATTAACTTAGCTACGCGGGGCCTTTTCCCTAATATTTTAAAATTTTCTAATTATTATTAATATACCTTATAAATACTCTCTATTCGTTAATCGCTTATAAGGTTTTACTTAGTTTTTTAAATAAACTTTACGCTTTCTTAAGGTAGCTAAGAAATACTAACCTAACCTAAATAAATACTTAGGAGGCGCTAAGGGTATTCCCGTAAACCTAAGTATAAGAAAAGATATAGATAAGGATATTCCGATAAATATAATAAGAGATAAGAAAAAAAAGAAGCTAAAAGGAAAAGATAGCGGTTATAATAAGACTCCTACCTAAGTATTACGAAATACCCCTTAAGCTAAGTAAGTAAAAAGATTAATATTAAAATAATATAGAATATTAAGTTTTTATATTAAATATAAAATAAATATATATCTTATATATAACTATAATTTCTAACCTTTATAAAAGCTATAATAAAAGGCTTTAGGAGAAACTTATATTAATTATATAAAAATCTTACTTTAGATTAAGGAATATAATTCCGATAATAACTAGGGAAAAGAATAGCTCCGGGATATTATAATATCTTAGAGGATAAAGTAATATAAATAAAAGAAAAGAAAAATATCCTCCGTTTTAAATTATAAGCCCTATCTACTAAGATTCTTATAATCTTTAATAACTTAAAACTAATAAATATATTAGTTAATAAAAGCTATAAAAGCTATTTTATAATATACTTATAGCTAATATAAGATCTATAAATACTAATAAAAAGAATCTTAGCTTAATAAGTAAAAGAGGTAATAATAAGCGGACTAAAAATATTAAGTATCGCTTAGCTTTCGCTTAAGATAAACGGCTTTAATTAATTAATTATAATATATATAATATTAGATTTTAATTTTCTAATTATCCTTAGTAAGCTTTAGCTATAATATATAAAATCTTACTTAGTCCCTTACGAAAAATAAGTATAATATAGAAATTTATAGTAATAGGTGCGGGTTATTAGTACTCGCTTTTAACTAACGAAGGAGATCTCGAATATAATATACTTTTATAGCTTAATTTTCGTTAGAGAAGTAAGAAGGAGGTAAAAGGAACTACGCTATTAGAAGAAAGACCTTACCGAATACTTAAAGATTCGAGTAATAAGAGTTAAAAACGTAAAGAAAGCGTTATAAGATAAGATTCCCTTAATAAATAACTAATTACGAGAACGGATCTTAATAGAATTCTATAATATACTTCCCTTTTTCCGTAAGTAAGAAGCGGATAAGTTAAACTTATATAAAAAAGGTATAGATTACTATATATTACTTAAGAAAGAAGTAAATAATAGAGAACTTTAAATCTTATTTAGCCCCCTTTATAATATAATAAAGGAGGAACTACTTATCCTTAAAAAGATATTATAAGACCTCTTTTAGAAAAGCTTTATCTAATTTAGTAGCTTGCCTATAAGTGCCCTAGTCCTTTTCGTAAGGAAACTTAAGGGAGGATTATAATTTTATATAGATTTCTATATACTAAATATAATTATAATCTTAGATAGATACCCGCTCTTTTTACTTAGTAATACCTTTTAGTTATTAGCTAAGTCTTAATAGCTTATAAAGCTAAATATTATATAAGCTTTTTATAAAATATAGATTACTAAAAGAAAGAAATAGAAAATAGCGTTTTAGACCTAATATAGCTTTTTTAAATAGATAGTTACCTTATTCGGACTTATAAGGGCTCTTACTACTTTTTAGAAATATATTAATAGTATCTTTTAGCTATATCTTAATAAGTTTTACTTAGCTTATATTAACGATATTATTATCTACTTTAATAATACTAAAAAAGACTATTTCCGTAAGGTATACTTAGTTCTCTATAAGCTTTAAGAGTATAAGCTTTATCTAAACCTAGATAAGTGCGAATTTATAGTTAAGAAAATAAAATACTTAGGATTTATAATATTAGTAAGGGTTAAGCTTTAAGTAAACTTAGAAAAAATTAAGATAATTATTAACTAGGCTATATTAACTTCCCTTAAAAGCCTTCGCGGATTCCTAAGTTTTGCTAATTTCTACCGACTTTTTATTATAGATTTTACTAAAGTAATAAAACTATTAATAAATCTAATAAAAAAAAGGGTAAAATTCGTCTAGGGACCGGATTAGGAATAAGCCTTCTAGGAAGTTAAGAATTTATTTATAAAAGCCCCTTTACTAGTAAAATAAAACTTTAAGAACCCTATATTTTTAAAGGTAGATATTAGCGCCTATATTATAAGAGGTTATCTTTACTAGAAATAAGAAAGATAGAAATAACTAGTAGCGTTCTTTTCTATAAATATAAACGCGGCTAAACGTAATTATCTAATATATAATAAAAAGATATTAGCGATTATTAGATATTTAGAATAATAGTACGCTAAACTACGTAATTATAATAGCTTTAATATTATTATTAATTATAAAAACTTAAAGTATTTTATAACTTACTAGTACCTTTTAGAACGATAAGCGCGTTAGGCTAAGTACTTATCGTAATTTAACTTTAAAATCCGTTATCGATTAGGTAAATAAGCCGCGGTCCTAGACGCCCTTTCCCGTAAAGATTAGGATAAACCCTTAACTATAGAGGAGGAAGACGCCCGCTTTATATAGATAATTCCTAAGGAAGCCTTATAGTTTTACTTATAAGTAATAGTAATTAATACTTTAGGGGACCTTGCTAATATCTCGGAAAAGGAAAAAGGAAATAATAAATAATAAAACGCTAGTATAGCTATAGAAAATACTATAAATTTACGGGATAACGTTCTACTAGAAACTTAAATCTTCTTTAATAATAAGCTTTAGGAATTTTAAAATAAGACGGTATTATAAGACTCGGTCTTCTAAAAAATATACTAAGCTATAGTAAAAGGAGACTGCTTACTATTTTTAAAGCTATAACTTAAAGTCTAAATTACGAATTACTATATTAATACTAAAAGAAGACTATATTTTCGTAATAAGCTTTAGGTCCTAGGAGCCCTAATTACTATAATAAAGGACTTTAAAAAGATACTAGCCTCCCCGCTTAATATATTACGGAATTATCTTATCTAAATAATTTATAACTTAGCCTTAATTAGTTACCTTAAGAGGGAAGGTATAATAGCCCTTATAACCCGCGACTTTTTCTAGCTATTTTAATAATAATATATTCGTTAATTCCTTAGAAATTACGATACTTACGGTAAGATTAAGGCCTAAAAATAATATTAAGCTACTTTTCTTAAGTTATTACCTATTTTAGATTAGTTTTACCGATATATATAAATAGATTTTATAATAAACTTTCCGCTTATAAAACACGGAAATAAGCACTTATAGGTAATTAAAAACCGCCTTAGTAAAAAGATCTTACTTAAGCCGATACCCTTAATAAACGCTTTACTTTATATAGAGCAGTTTTTCTAGTATTTTATACGGTTTTACTAATAGCTAAGTATTATCGTAAGTAATAGAGGAACTAATTAGACGAGTAAATTCTAAAGCTATCTTTACTAACTTTATAAGATTAATTAAATACTTAATATAGCTTATTATTTATAAATTAACGGAGGATATAAGAGAGTTAATTAAAATATATAAGCTTACCTCTAAGCGGTAGTTTTTTATAATTAGAATAACTAAGATAAATAGCTTCTCGTAGCTTAGCTTACGCTAAATAGTAAAGTCTACTCGGCTATAAGAATAACGCTATTCTTTATAACTTATAAGTTCTAAGCTTCGATAATAGCACTATTAAACCCGGATATTTTATAATTATTAATAAGGAATCCTAAAAGCTAGGCTAAGGAATTTATAAAATAATTATAATAAGTAATAAACTTATATTAAGCTGCTAATATTTTATCCTTATAAACTTAAGAGTTTTAAGCTAATAAGAATTAACGAATAGCTAAGCGCTTTAAAATTAGTAATAAAGTTTAGCTTAATTTACGTAATTTCCCTAGCGTAAAGCTTAAAAAAAAGCTCGATTAGAAGAACGCTAAGTTTACGGTAGCGTAAGTTATTAACCTTTCCCTTATTAAACTTATAAAATTACTAATAGGAGCTTATAATCGCTTTAGTATAAATTTACTTAAAAGGGTAGTTTTAAACCCCTTACTTAGATAAGAAGTTACTAATTTATAGCCTCTTACGATACTAATTAATAGGGAGGAAGAATAGGAAGTTAAAAAGATCGTCTTAGCTAAATAGAAGAAGGTAGGTAAAAGTAGGAGACGGGAGGTCTTCGTTAAATAGAAAGGTTATTAAGACCTAATATAAGAACCTCTAGTAAAACTTAAGGGTACCGCCGCTTTTAATCGCTTTAAGGCTTTATATAAACTAGCTATATATAATAATAGGTAGGTTATTAGGAAATATATAATAAAACGGCCGGTAATAGGATTATATTAAAAAGCGTATTAACGGGCGCGGAAAATATACCCCCCCCCCTTTATAATATTTAGCGGCGCTGCTTTTTTATAAACGATAACTTCCTAGCTAAGTAATAGTAGTAGCGCGATAGCGTCGGGGTTATTAGTTTAGCGGTAGCGGCGACGGGTACGGCGACGGCGGTAGTAGTAGCGTTATGCTTTAAAATAATAACCTTTTTCTTTAATATTAAAATATTAGCTAACCCCCCGAAGCTTAAAAGCTTATAAGGGGGGCGATATTAAGGATAGCGTTAATATATTTCTTAGCTAAGATAAATTAGCTTTCCGCGTTTTATATAGCGGGATTAGAGATATAAACTATATAATAAAAGGAGTATTATTATATATAAGCTTAAGCTTAGCTAATATTATTAAGGCCTAAGCTATTATAATCGCCGCTTAAAGCGCTTTATTAGCCTTTATTACCATTAGCAGATTCTTAATATTAGCGGTAATATATTACGCTATATAAGCTAAAATTAGGAGCTAAGGGGCTAATATATAAGTTTAGTATAAAGGTATATATTTTATATAAAATATATAAGGTTTTTACTTCCTTATACGCCTTAATATTATAGCTTAGTTACGATACTTATATCCTTACTTAATATAGCGAAGATATAGATACTCTCGAAAAGCCCCCTTATTATTATCGTTATCTTCCTTATCCTCGCTTTTATTATTATTTTCGTTATTAACGGGGCTAATAGCGGGGGCGGGAGGAGGAGAAGGAGAGGAAGCGGAAGCGGGGGCAGCGATAGCTACGGCGGTAAGGACGGGAGTCTTAGCCTAGGATATCTTCTTCCGTAAGATAAGCTACGGAAAATATAATATTAGTAAAAAAGCTGCTAATTAGGCTAAATAAAAACTTACTATAATAAGAGGAGGAGATAGGGAAAGCTAATAAGGGGCCTAAAGCTAAGAGCTTTTTTATATAGTAACTTAAGAAAAATATTATAAGTAATATATCCCTTATAATAGATAAATCGCCCTCTTAAATATAAGATCGATAAGTTTTATATAGTAAGCTATAGAATATATTAAGGGAGAGATTTATTTTAGGAGGAGAAGGAGGAATAATAAAAGAAAAAGAAAAGGCCGCTATAAAAGGCTAATATCCTCGAATAAACTATTCTATAAAAGTCGGAAAATTTTCCTCGTATTCGAGGCCTCTATTATCGCTAGCGATATTATCTTCGTTAACTTTTTCGTTAACTTCTTCGTTACTATTATCGCCCTTATTATTCTTATTATTTTTATCGGTAATAGCGGTAGCGGTAAAGTTAGCGGCGGCGCTAGTAGCGGCGGCGATATTTTAAAGATAACTATTATACTTACGAGGCTAAGATATCCTTATTAGTAGGAAAAACGTTAATATAATTAAACCCGTAAAATAGGTAGCGGATTTCCTTACTAATAATAATAATAATAATAATAATAATAATAATAATAATAATAATAATAATAATAATAATAATAATAATAATAATAATAATAATAATAATAATAATAATAATAATAAT
>PDHQ01000367.1:0-31315 GCA_003339415.1 Ophiocordyceps camponoti-saundersi (nom. inval.)
TTTTTTATATTTTTTATATTTTTTATATTTTTTATATTTTTTATATTTTTTATATTTTTTATATTTTTTATATTTTTTATATTTTTTATATTTTTTATATTTTTTATATTTTTTATATTTTTTATATTTTTATTAGTTTAAAGGTAATATGCTATAAAAAGTAATTTATTAACTTTAGTAAAATAATAAAAAGTAAATTAAAAGTAATTTATCTAGTTAAAACTATAATTAGAAATTAACTTATAAAGGAAGCTATAAAATTACTATTAGTATTAAATAAAGCGCTTAATATATTACTTAGTATTTATAAATATTATAGCTTTAAGCTAAATATATTTAAATAAGCGATTTATAATAACTATTAGGAAACGGGGCTAGGACTTTAAAGCGGCGGGTAACTTAGTTATAAAGTTTATAAAAAGAGTTATTTAAAACTATTTAAAAGGAGGTAGCGGCTAAAGTAACTCTTAATAATACTAATAATTAAGGTAATCTTTATAATAATTATAATTATAAATAAAGCGTGCTATATTTATAAATATATTATCTTAATAAAACTTATATTAAAAAAATATAAAGGTAATATTTCTACTAAAATATCCCGCTATAAGGGAATTATAAGTTTATTAGATAAGTATAGTAATAAAAGGTTCTTACTTAGGAATTTAAAAGCGGCCTTAAAATTATAGCTATTTATAAGTAAATAAGGAATAATCTTTAACTTATTTATAAATACTTACTTTTAAAGGAAATTTCTAAGCGCTTAACTAAACTACTTAGTAGCGTATATAATAAAGGGAATTAATATAAAGAGCCTCTAACTAAAAGTCTTATAAAGTTTTATTATAAAAAGGGGCTAATATATCCTAAGTAAAAAGTATAGCTATAAAGGACTAGGATAAGGCTAAGCTAAACTAAACTAGCTATACCTTAGAAAAGTAAATAAATATAAGCTATATAATTTAACTAAAGCGCTCTTTTATCTTATAGCGATTTTATTCTCGCTAAGAGAGTATATTAGGCCGCGACGCCTACGCGCTAAAATAGTACTAAAAGCGGAAATTAAAAAAAGTAAATATTTTAGCCTAACGCGCTTAATATTTTATTATAACCTTAAGCGTAATAAAATACTTTAAAGCTTTATAATCCGTAAAAATAAAGAATAGCTAGGTAATTTTATATAACTTAGTAAACTACGCTTTAAGGTAAGAAATAATAGCGAGAAATTCTTTATTATAAATTATATAATTTTATTCTATAAGTAAAAATTTCTTAAAATAATATATAATAAGCTAAAAAATATAATTTAAGCTAAACTAAGAAAAATACCTACTAATTATTTTATTAAAATAGTTAGCTTTAATAATAATATTATAATTTAAATTTTACTAAGTAAAAATAAGAGTAAAGATAAACGCGGACTTAAGCGTATTAAAAGTAAGCTAGTATTTATTAGTTTAATAAAAAAGCGCGCTATATTTTATAAGCTTAACTAAAGGGGCCGTGAAATCTAAAAAGTAAGGTATAAAATTATAATAAAAGTTAGTAAACTTAAGAAAACTATATATATTTTAGATATAAGTTAGCGCCTCTTATTTTAAAATTATAAAAACTTTAGTAAAATCTAGCTACATTTCTTTACTAGTATAAATAATAAACTTTAAATACTTAACTTTATAAATAATAAAATTATACTTATTAAGGTTAAGGAAAAGCTTAGCTTAATAGAGATAAAAGAATATAATATTTACTTTACGCTAATAATTAAAATAGAAACTTTCTAAATAAATAAAAATATTATCTAAGTATATTATAATAAAGTTTTTTAAAAAGTTACTAAGGGTAATATTAATATAACGCTAAAATATAATAAGTATACCCGTAAGGCTAAAAAAGTAAATAAAATATTTAAATAAACTAAACTAAGTATAAAAAGCTATAAAATATTCCTTATTTTTTATAATATAAAGCTTATAAAAAGTAATATAAATATTAAGTTTCGTAAACTAATAAATATTAAAAAAGCTATAGAGCGTTTTCTTAAAAAGCGGGAGGAGATAATAATTTTACTTTATTACCTTATTTAAAGCGTAATAGTTAATATAAAAGCGCTACCCGCCTCTTAGTATTTTTATAAGTATAAGGGCGGCTATAAATAATAAGCTAACGCGGATTTATCTTTTATCTATTAAGTTAGTAATTTATTTCTAAACTTTAAGGAGATACTTATAAGGTATATTATAAAGTAAGCTTTAAAATAAAAAGGGTAAAGAACTATTAAGTTTCTAGCGGAGTTAAATATAGTAATTATAATTACTATAATAAAAAAGTAATATATTTACTTTCTTCTTATTATAAAAGTTAGTAAAATCTAATATTTTAGAAAATAAAAAAAGGATTAATATTAAGGTAAAAGTTTTAATATATAAAATATAAAAAATATCTTATAAGCTAATAGTAAGGAATTAGTAATTAATACGCTATTAAGATTTATAATAAATAAAAGCTATAAAAATAAAGCTAAGGATAGCTATAATAAAATAAATAACTCGCTAAAATTTAGAATATAAGATAACTAATCCGCTAGTAAAGTAAACTATAATTTCCTACTTATTAAGATATAATAAGATATTATTATACGCTATTTAAAGTAAGCTAAAGATTAAGTTTTAAGTAAAGCTTAAAATTATATATATTATTATAAGTAATTATTAGCTATTAATATTAGCTATAAAGCGGATAAGGTAATAAATAGATAAGCGTAGCTTAAAGTATATACGCTATTAGTAGCATATCTATATAATAATATAAATTACTTATAAGCGAAAAAGGTAAATTTACTTAAGCTAGTAGCGTTATATAAAAAATTCGCTTATAGTAGCGTAGTAATTATAGCTACTATTTACTTATATAATAATAGAATAAATAAAATTTATAAATATAAAGAGAAAGAGGGAAGGTAAGTTTATATTCTAACTAATATCCGTAAAGTAATTATCTAATATTTTATAAGTAATACTAATATAAGAGTCCTTCCCTTATAGGAGATTTAATATAGGGGGGAGTTATTTACTTAGTTTAAGGTAAGGTTCTCCTCCTTTTTTACGATATTTATAAAACGGACTAAAAAGGCTAATAAGGGAGGATTAAGCTTATACTTATATAAGAAATAGCTAATACCGCTATAATAAAAGTAGCGGCCCTTAGCGCGCCGCTTCGTAATCTTATCGCTATTAGCCTTAATCGCTTAATAATAAGTTTTACCGCTATAGCTATTTTAGCTTTAAAAAGGGGGATTATTATATTTATTAAAGCGCGGCTAAGTATTAATCTAGTATATATTAGTTATCGGGGTATTTTAAGATAGCTTAAAAGCGGAAGGTAAGGGTATCCGGCTTTTATTTTTAAAATAAAATAACTTAATATTTATAATAATAACGCGGATCTTAGTAATAGTAATAATATACTTTATTAGAGGAATATTATACTTTATATAATATTAGCGAAAGGCTAGGGTAAAAGTATAATAAAAGCGTATAATTTTAATCTTATTAGCTTATTTAATATTATTTATTAGAGTAAGCTTAGCTTTAAAGCGGATAAGGAAATTAAAGAAGGACTTAGAAGCGCCTTATATAAGGTATTTAAGCTTTATTATAGCTATCTAGCGCTAATATAAGTTAGTAAATATAATATTAAAGTAACTTAAAAAGTAATTAGAGTTATACTTATACTTAGCACCTTACTTAAAAAAAGGCTATTTTAGCTTAGATTATAAAATATAAATATTAGTATAGAAATACTTATTAGTTATAAGTAGTATTAATAAAGGCCTAGTCTACTTATAGCTTATAAAATATAAAAGAGCGCTATATTAGAAAAAAGTCCTTATTATTATTAAATAGTAAGCTAAGAGGTAGTAGCTTTTATTAAGGTTATAACTACTATTACTTAAGAAGCTATATAAATTAATACTATTAGTATATAAAGCTTTAAAGCTTTATAATAATAGCTTACTATTCTAAAAGCTAAGCGATAATAGCTTATTAAATATTAAAGTTATCTATAATTAAAGTTATTTTATTATAAAAGTCTTATACTTTTTAACGTTTATAAGAAGCTAACTTTATTAATATAAAATAACTTAAGGGGTTTTATAATATATATAATATATATATTTAGGGTTATAGTTTATATATAGCCTGCGCTTATCCCGCGCGGCGCTAACTAATCGTATATACTTATATATACCCCGCGCTTATTATACGCGTAGACTTAACTAAGCACCCCTTATATAACTTAGCTATTCGGGCGTAGCCCGAATCCCTTATAGCTTATAAACTAATAATACCTTAATATTTAATATAAAAGCTTTTAAACGCTTAGAGAATAATAAAATAGCTATTATAAAGTTTTATACTAAACTTAAAGTAGTACTTAAAGCTAAGAATATCGTAAACTTTAATAAATCTTAAATTAATATTAGTTTAACTTTAATTTATCTTTAATAAAAAAGCTAAGCTATTAAAATTTACCTTATTAACTTTTTTACCTTAGATTTTATATAATAATACTTTAAATAACGCGCTAAGGGCGCGTAGATTATTTTAATTTATTAACTAAAAGCTACGTATAACTTTTTTATTATTACTTAGCGTTAATTTTTAAAAAAGAATAATTATAAAAGGCTAAATAAATAATTATAATAATAATAAAAAAACTAAACTTATAAATTACTATATATACTTATACCGCTAAATAATATTATATTATATATTTTTACTAATAGTTTATTTATTAATAATATTAATCTTTTCTTATAAATTAAGTATATTATTATATATATATATTATATTACTCTAGTAACCTATATAGGTATCTAGGTATATAATTATTTAATAGAGAGGAAAAACCGGAGTGCCCGGGGAAAAACCCCTTACTTAATATATTCGGCTAGCTTATAGGCTAACTTCGTTATATCGGAAAGCTTAATCGTTATAGGAAGTATCTAAAGTTACGCCGGTCCTAAGCGAGAGGTACCTATATTTCTTATCGTATATCTTATCTAAGTTCTAAGTAATTCCGGTATATATATTAGCAGATATTATAGCGAAGATAGTTTTTACTTTATAATCGTATTCTATTACCGGATTATAGTCGCTATTAAAGGGGACCTATTCCTCTAATAATTTATATTATCTAATTATACCCTTACCTCTATATTTTACCTAAGCTTCGGCCGGGTTACTACTCCTGCCGAGGGAGGAAAGGAGCCCGGCAGGGTTACTACTCCTGCCGGGGTTATGCCGGGGTCGGACCGTACCCCGGCTATATAGTTAGGGTGAAAAATACCCGTGCCCTCCGCCGGATTCGAACCGACTGCCTCTCTTATAGGAGATTAATATCTCTAGACGCTTGACTACTACGCTAGGAGGGCAAGTATATTATTATACTTTATTAAAAGATAGGAGGAAAAGATAAGTTTACTCTCTTTAAAAATATTATCTATTAGAGTTTTATTAAATATAAAAAAGTAACTTAATTAATACTTACTTTAGAGATATATAATATATTAGCTAATTTTAATATTAAGATATTAATTAAGTTAATATTAATAAGGATTTAATCTAAACTTAGATTAAATATAATATAAACTATTATCTATACTAACTTATATTTATTATATAAATACTTTATTAAATTTAAAATAAAAAAAGAGACTTATAATTAATATAATATCGATAAAGGAGTTATATAAAAATTATAAAGTTAAGGAAATTAAATAAATTAATAGATAAAATAATTTAGTAAATATAATAACTAAGGAGAATCCTAATAAAGCGCTAAAATACTTAGTTAATATAAATACCTTTAATATTAAAGTTTAAGGTTTTATAATAAGGAAAGGAAAATAGCTTAATATAATATAAGCTAAGAAAATAACTCTTCCTAAAAAAGAAAAAATTAATAATATAGGAAATATTAAAATATAATAATAATTTATATAAATAAGAAAGGAGATCTATATATAAGTTAAATAAGGAAAAGGGGTATATTATATAAAATATATTATAAGGAAATAAGGTAATAAAAATAAAATAAGTTTTATTAGTATTTTTATTATAATATTTTAAATAGTAGCTTTAATAAACTTTTAGTTAATATTAAACTAGTTTTAGGAAGAGATTAGATTATACTTAGTCTAATATCGAGTATAAGAGGAAGGTATATATAAAGAAAAAAAAGGGGGAATATATATAAGGATATTTTATATATAAGTAAGGATTAAAATCCTTTTAATAAATAAAATATAAATAATTATTAAAAACTAAAAGAATATACTTTTAATAATAGTAGTTTTTATTAATTCCTATATATATACTATAAAGGCTAACTAATAAAAATAAATTACAAGCTAAGTTTAGTAAGTTTAATTAATTATTTCTTATAATAAGCTTTTGCTTAATTTTAATACTTAATAATAATAAAATAAAGCTTAAGTTATATAAGGTAATTTTTCTTATAAAAGATATAATAAAATAAATATTTATTAGTTTTAGTATAATAGTTATTTTTATTTTTATAATTAGTTACTTTATATTTATTATAAAGCTTAGAGTATTTATATATTTTAATAATATATCTAAAATAATAATAATTATAATATTACTAAGGGCGGACCGTGTTTAAGAAGGGCTTTATATAAAAAATCTAAGCGTTAATAGCTAGCTTATTATTATAAAGTTTATTAATATTAACTAATATTATATAGTACTAATAAAGGTGTTAATATTCTTAATATTAATACTATAATTATAATAATTCTACTAAGTTTATATAGCTAGGCTAGGGCCTTAAGAAGTTAAGCTAGCAGCGCTAACTAACTATAAGGGAGGCTTATAAGGTAGGCTATATAACACTACCCCCTAGCGCTACTACTATAAGCAGCTTATAATAGAAAAATAAAAATAGCTTCTTTTTATCCCTTCCGCAGCCGTCTTCCTAAATCTGTTATTTTTATCGATATTCTTTATATATGCTCTTACTATTAAGCTAAATAGCTTTTTTAATAACTTTTTATAATAGCTCTTTTTCTACTCTTACTAAATAGCGGCAGTTTAATATATATAGACTCTTAGTCTTTAGTCTAATTTGCTTTTTATTATTATATATTTTCTTTAAATTTTAATCGGATTCTAGATAGGCACTTATAAGCTCCCGCGGGCTTCCGTAAATAAGGTATTTTAGTCTTTTTTAATAAGAAAATCCTAGGTTAAAAGGCTAGGTTAAAAATTAGGAAAAGTTAGGAAAAATTTTTATTAGTTGGTATCCTAAGTTCTAGGTCCTAAGGGGTTAAGCTAGGCCTAGGCTCTTTTTCTTCTTCTTTATTATATATTATAAGAAGCTATAGCTATAAAAATAGCTTAAAATATATAATTTACGCGAAGCGCAGAGGCGCTTATAATTTATTATATAGCACTAATAAAGGTGTTAATATTTTTAATATTATAACTATAATAATTTTACTAAGTTTATATAGCTAAGCTAAAGCTTTAAGAAGTAAGGCTAGCAGCGCTAACTAACTAAAAGGGAGGCCTATAAGGTAAGCTATATAATAACTTATAATTTAAAGCTAATAATAACCGCTATCTTAATAAATTTAAGCTAGGGCTTAAGCGCTTATAAATAAGCTATAAGTATTTTATTAACTTATACTATCTTATTAAAAAAGTTATTATATTCCTTAATAATAAAATTTAAAAAAGTCCTTTAGTAATAATATTATAAATTTTATTTATAATAGTTATTTTATCGCTAAAGATAAAAATAATATAGCTAATTTTTAAGTAAAAATAGTTATATTTTTCTTAAAAGTAAGTTTAATATCTTTATTATTAAAGTAGCATATAGCTAAGTATAAGTTAAAGTATATAATAATATTAATAGCTTATATAATATTATATATTATTTTATTTATAATATTATTTATTATATCCGCTAAGTAAATAATTATTTTTTTCTATAATATAAGGAAGCTTTTTTTTAAATTATATAATAAGGCTTAAGCTAATATAATTAAAGCTTATATTTAATATCCTTCTTATCTTATTATTTCTAATTATAATAATTTATAAATACTAATAATAATAATATTTTTAATTTCCTTATATATAATATAATTAGCTTAAGTTAAAGTTTAGTTTAATTTAAATTCCTTATAAGCTATTATTATAGCTTAAGCTATATAAGATATATTAGCTAATATAATATTTTATAATTTATAATATAGTTTTTTTTCCTTTTATTAGCTAAGATTTATAATAATCTTTAATTATTTTTAATATATTTTTTATTAAAGTTAATATTTTTAAACTAATATATAAATAAATCTAGCTTATATTCGGAGTATATTATAACTTTACTTTCTTTACGGAAATTTTCTTTTCCTCTACTACGGTTATAATTACCCCTAGCTAGAATTCGGCTAAGTATAGCCTTACTCCGAATTTAATAGTAAATTAAATATTACTAATATATTACTTTTTTCTTTTTAATCGCGCTTTATATAAAGCGCGTGTTAAGATAAATTCTTATAATAAGCTATATATATTAAAGCTTATAAAAGTTTATTATTATATATATATAAGCTTTATAAAGTTATATTAATTATTATATAAGCCTTATAATACTTATTATTTAATACTTATAAGATTTTATATATAATACTTATAAAAATTAAGCGTATATAGCTTAAGCACTTATATAGCTTTAACTATATATATTATATATAAGTTTTTAATTTTAAAACTTAAATATATAACTTTTTATAACTTTAGATAAATATTATATAATATTAATAAAAGTATTAATATTTTTAATTATTAATAGCTATAATAATTCTAATAATAGCCCTCTTAGTTTAATAGTTAAGCGCTTAAAAATATTAGTTTCTTATAAGAGAGGTAATTAGTTTAAATCTAGCGAAGGGCTTAGGTATTTTTTACCCTAACTATATAGCTAAGGTACGGTCCGACCCTAATATAACCTTAGTAAAAGTAATAACCTTATTAAGGTTTTAAAAAGTTTAGTATTTTAAGGGATTAAGGACCTTTTAAAAAGTTACCCTAGCGATTTTTAAAATAAGCTACTTAGTAGCTAGAAGTGCTAGGATATTTAATAATAAAGTATAATTATAAAGCTATTTAGCTATTAATATAACTTTCGCTAGCTAAATATACTAAAACTTCTTCTAAGATTTAAATTATTATAACTTTAAAATATTAATACTTTTTACTTAAGATTAGTATATTTCCGCTATAAATATTAATAAATACTTACTATATAGTTAATATACTTAGCTTATTAGCTATTACGATAATAAGTAAGGGGTTTTCTTTTAAAGTCTCTAGTTTTTCCTCTCTTTAGAATATTATACGCTTAGATATTTATAAGGCTATTAGAGTAAATTTTAATAATAATAATAATAACTTTACTAAGTTTATATAGCTAAGCTAAGCTTTAAAAGAGGGCTAGCAGTGCTAACTAACTAAGAGGGAGGCTTATAAAGTAAGCTATATAATAATAAATTAGCCTTATTTATACTTAACGCTCTAATATTATAAAAATATAATGTTTTTTACTTTTTAAAGTTTATCTTTATTAAGAAAATAGCTTTAAATATAAAGTTAAAAGGTAATTTACTTTTAAGTTTACTAATTAAGCGCTTAGAAATATTAATTATTACGCGCTAGCTTTTATAAAGATTTCTCCTAAATATTTTATAATAATTTCTAAAGATTTTTAGAATTCTTAACTATACTTATATAACTTTCAAAACCTTATTATAAAATTACCTAAAAAAACCTAAAGGGGAAATTATTAAGAAAATTATTAGTATTATTAGTATTATTAGTATTATTAGTATTATTAATAGTATTAGTATTATTAATATTATTAATATTATTAGTATTATTGATATTATTAATATTATTAATATTATTAATATTATTAATATTATTAATATTATTAGTATTATTAATATTATTAATATTATTAATATTATTAATATTATTAGTATTATTAGTATTATTAATATTATTAATATTATTAATATTATTAATATTATTAATATTATTAATATTATTAATATTATTAATATTATTAATATTATTAATATTATTAGTATTATTAATATTATTAATATTATTAATATTATTAATATTATTAATATTAAGAATTATATATATAAAAACTTTTACGATTTTAGATAATTAGGGTTTTTATTTATACTTAATATTATAATATTATAAGATTTTAATACTTTCTGCCTCTTAAAGTTTAACTCTACTAAGGGAATAGCTTTAAATATAAAATTATAAGGCAGTCCGCCTCTTAATTTACTATTAATATTAATAATACTTAATAATAAAACTTAAAAGCTTAACTAGTTTTAATAATATTCGTATATAAGTAAAAGCTAATTTATTATTACTATTAACTTATTTATTAATATTTTTTAGATTTTAATAAATTCTATCTTAAAGTTTATATATAAAAAACTTATTAAGGTAATCTTTATATAGGATTTTCGCCCTATATAAGGTATTTTTAATATAATATTTACTAAGCTTTAATAATATTATTAAGCCTCTAAAAATTTATTTAGCTTACCTATTATTATTTTTTATATTATTTAAAAATTAGTTAAAGCTATATTTTATAAAGTTATAAATAAGGAATTAAACTTTACTTTAAAGCTTTAATTTAAGCTAATATAATTACGAACTCCGCCCTAAACTCCGCCCCCCCTGCGGCGCCCCTTATATGCTTAATTTTAGTAAAAATATAAAAGGAGGTATTTATCTTAATAAAGAATATTTTAATAATTAATAAAGTTTTAGCGCTTACTCCTTAAAAAGTTATCTAGAAAGTTAATAAAGCTATAAGCTACTTTATAATAATTATTATATATTAATTTCCTAGCGATAATCTTATTATTATATTTAACTTAAAATATATAAATTTTATTTTAAAAAATAAATAAGTAACTTAAGCTTTTAAAGTAAAAGCTAAGCGTATATACTAAACTTATATTATTATTACTAAAAATATTTAAACTTTAATAGCTAATTATAATTATAACGCGCTACTTAGTATTACTAAAAAAATAAAGTTAATATAGTTAAAGTAAAAATATTTTAACTTTAGCGTATTATAAGTAAAAAAGCTTTATAAACTTATTTTATTATAAGCTTAAATAATATAAAAAATATAAATAAGCTTTACTTAAATAAAGTAATTATAAATATAAAAATAATTTATTATAAACTTTATAAAAACTTTATATATACTAAGTAATATTATAAATATTTCTAATTTAAATATATTATTAAGTATTATTAAAAGCTTTTTTAATATAAATATTACGCAGCTACTTTATATAATAGTTATAAGGGATTCGGGCTGCGCCCGAATAGCTAAGTTACGTAAGGGGTGCTTAGTTAAGTCTATGCGCATAACGGGCGCGGGGTATATATAAGTATATATAATTAATTAGCGCCGCGTATAGGATAGGCGCGGGCTATATATAAACTATAACCTTAAGTATATATACTATATATACCTTAAAACCTCTTAAGTTATTCTATATTAATATATTTTTTTAAAAACCTAATTAGAATCTTATTAGGGCTAGCTAACTTCTAAGAAGCGATTAAAAAAAGGGTAAAGTAGATATTTTTAGTAATAATAATACGCTTAATATAAAAAAGAGGGAAAAGATTGTTTAAGGTAAGTAAAGGGGCTAAATTAGTAAAAGCTAGGAAAAATTATTAGCTAAGTAAGGTTACCTTATCGGAGAAAATAATCGCTAATATTTACTCTAAGTATTTCTAAAATATAAAGATATATATTAGCTTAAGTATAGCCTAGCTTCATAGCTAAGCTTAATATTCTATAATTTAAAAAGTTAATAATTTCGTAAAGATATTATTAAGGAAATTATACTAGGCGCTATAGCGTATTATACTAATTATTAACTTTTATACTTTTATCGCTTTTTAGTAATCTTACTAATAAGTATTAGTAAAATTAATACGCTAGTAGCGCTAGGCTTTTTTTATAATTATTATTATAATAGCTATTACTTAGTTTTATTAATTTTATACTATAAAGTAAGTTTAAACGCGTGCTAGTATTATTATTTTTACTATTATTTCTAGCTAATTATAAAGTAAAGTAACCGCGTTTTTAAGCTTTTTAGGTATTATAATAAGGTATAAGTTTAATTTAAGTTAATTCTATACTTTAGCTATAAAGATATTTAGGTAAAAGGAGCGCTATATCTTAGTTAGAGTTATATTAAGGTAAAGATTAATATTAATAAGAATAATTTATAAGATATAGTTAGAGCTAATAAAGTTAAGGTTATTCCCTAAATATATTACTTAGTAATTAAGCGTAGCTTAAGCTAGGTTAATAGTTTTAGTTTACTTATTATATATTTCTTAGGTAACCTCGCCTAGGAGCGTAAAGAGGCTAAGTTAGAGGCTAATCGTTAGCTTAAGAAAATTAGATATTTTAAAGGAGGACTATTTATAATAATCTTAGAAGGGGTAATAGAGGTTAAAATTACTATATAAAAGGGTAGCTATTAGGCTAAAGTTAGGGTAGATAATATCTTTTTAAAAAAAAGACCTAACTTAATTATTAATAAAGGTAAGTAGATAGATATAATTTATAATAAGAGCGAGGTATAGAAAAGAATAAATATTATATTAAGAGCGGTAAGGGGGGTTTAAAAGGAAAGGTTTAATTATTTATAAATATAAAAAATTACTTAGTTATTAAAATCTATAAGTTTATATAGTAAAATACTTAGAAGTAGTAAGTAACTAAATTAGTTACGTTATAGTTCTTATATATAAATAAAATTATAGCTAACTAAGCTATAAAGCGCTATATATATAAAATAGTTACGCTTTTATATATTTTAAAAAAAAGTTTTAATCTTTATTAAAGGTAGATAAGGTAAAAGTTTACGATTATATTAAGGTAAATAAGGGGGCTCCTTATTCCCTATTAGCTCCCTATCCTCTTTAAGTACTAAGAGTAATACTAGTCTTACTATAGCCCCTTTTCGGTGCCGGACTAAGGTTTTTATTTATATTAAATTAAATTATAGCTTATAACTATAATAGGGGCGGGAAAGATCGCTTCCGGGACTAAACCTTAATAAAGCTATTACTAAATTAAAATTAAGTTAGCTATAAGTAATCCTAAAACTTATATAATTAATAAATATAGTTATTATATATTTAATTTTAATACGCTTTTAAAGTAAGATTGTTCCGGGACTATAAGGCGTAGTATCTTTTATAAAAAATATAGCTTTTAGTTTTATTTTTAGCTAGGGCTAGGTATATGCCCTCCTTTTCTAAATACGCCGCGGCCGCGTAAAAGCTATAGCGTAGTTATTTATAGTAGTATTTTGCTATATATCCGAATTAGTAATATTAATAATACTATTAGGGCTATACCGCGTTATTATAAACCCTTACTTAGGAAATTTTTATATTTATTATAAGTTTATTTTATATAAGTTTATTAATATCTATTATATTAGTAATTTTTAATATTAGGTATATATATATAGCGCCCTTACTATAAGGCTAAAAAGCTTAAACTTAGGTAATTTTAACTTTATTAACTTTCTTAATTTATTATATAAGTATATCTTAGTTACTATAAGCGGCCTTTATATATACTCTTTTTGCTATAATAAAGTAAGTTCTTTAACTATAAACTACTCCCTTTTTAAAAATAATAAGGATCTACTTAACTAAGGCTACTCGCCTTTTATATTTTAAATAGAATATAACTATAATATCCTTACTAAGGAGCTATTATATTACTAATATAGCTTTATATTTTAAAGCTATATTCGTAGCTTATATAATCTCTTATAAGGTTAGTTATAAAGTATTTATATTAATTATAGTATTTTTTATAAATATAATAATTTCTTTATTAAAGTAACTTAAGATAGGTTTAATTATTATATATTTATTAATAGTTATAACTACTTATATTAAGTAAGCCTAATTAGTATTAGAACTAGCTATTAATAGGAGAGCTTTTTATATAGCTTTAGTAACTATTTTCTTAATTAACTTAATAATCTTAGGTAAAAGTTAGGTTTTAGTCTAGTTTAAGGTAGCTACGTATTTTTTATAAAATTTAGCCTTAAGGGCTATTATAATATCCTATATTTTAGAAAACGCCGTAGCTAATATTACTATAATAAGCTTACTATATATATCCTTTATATTATAATCGCTAAGGTACTATATTTAGTCCGTTACTCTATCTATCTTAATATTATTATTATATTACCCTTAGCTAAACTAGGGATATTACGAGGACTAACTTAGTCCCCGCGACCCCCTATTTATAATTATAGGAGTATTACTTATTCCTTAAGCCCCGGCCTTAGCCGCCGTAAGCGCTATTATCGTCTCCTTAATAAGAAATATATTATAGCGAGCGGAATATTAAATAATAGGCCCTATCCTATTTTTATAAAAAGTTATAAAGGCTTTACTTTAAGTTTTCTAATTTTTCCCTTTTTTAAAATATATATAAGATAGTTTTAAGCTATATAAAGTATATTAGCGTATTAATATTTTTATTATTATAAAGTTTTAAAAAGTTTTAAATTAATTTTATTAAATATTTAATATATTAAACTTATAATATTTTACGAAAAATTAAAAAAAAGTTTTTTATAATAAAATTAATTTAATAAAATATAAGAAATAAAAATAAAAAAAGGAAAAATAAAAATAATAAAAATAAAAGAAATTCTTAAAATAAAAGTTTTTTACTTTTACTCTTTACGCGGATATTTAAGTAAATATATTATATAATAAGCTTTAATTATTATATAAGTAATATTATTATATTAGCAAAATTAATAAAATATTAATTTAAACTTAAATAAAGATTAGATTATTATTAAATTTATCTTAATATATTAGTTTTTATATAAAAATAAATTATTATTAATAAAAATAGCTAAAGCTTAAGCTAAAGCTATTATTATTAAAATAATTTATTAATTTATTATTAATTTATATTATATTAAGTTTAAAAAATAAGTTATATATATATATATATAATATTACGCTAAAAACTTATAAGGTATTTAGATATATAAAAAATAAGAAGAGGGGAAAAACTAAGCTAGGCTTAGGGGAAAACCCCTTACTAAGTAGTTAGTAGCTAGTAAGGTAAAAATAGTAAGTAAGGAGAGCGTATTATAGCGAGCCTCGTGCCGGTCCGCTAAGTTATAGTAGCAGGTTTAGGGTAAATCGATCCGGGGTTTAGAGGTTATTAAAGTAAAGGCGGCCGCGAACCTTAGCTATAAAAGGGTAAATATAAGCTAAATCTTTAGTAAAAAGGAAAAGTATATATTATTATAAAATAGAAAGGTTTTTATTAGTATATATTATAGCGCCTTTTAATTAGTAAATAATTAATTATAAAGTATAAAATCTTATAGCTTATATAAAATAAGGCTTTTTTCTTATATATAATATTAACTTTTAATTTCCTTTTTATAATAATAATAGCTTCTAATTATAATATAAAAACTAATAATAAATAAGCTATACCTTATAATAATTATATTTTTAAACTTATTTAAAATTATATTTATTATTTATATTATAGCTATTAAGATTAGCTAAATAAATTTTATTTTATTTAAGCTAAATATTAATAAAATTAAGCTAATATTTAATAGCTATAAACGCGTATATATATATTACTTATACTTAGATAAATTTTACTTATATATTTATATATCTCTAACTTAAGGATAATATTAAGAAACTATATATTATATAAGCTAAATATTATAATAAGTAATAAGAGTTTAGAGGGGGTATAAGTTATAGCTAAAAAGAATTTTACTTTAATTTAGAATTTAAATTTAAGCTATACTTATAAGAATATAATTAAGGCGAGGAACGCCTTAAAAAGTATCTATATTAAAGTTATAAAAAGGTAAAGGAAATAAAGAGAAAAGGGGGAGAGATATTTATTTTTATACTTAAGTTAATTTATATTACTTTAAAATAAATTAACGCTTATATTAATTAATAAACCTTAAGCTTTATAAATATAGCTTATAATATACTAACTTTAAGTAAAAAGGTAATAATAATATTTTAGAAATTAAAAATATTAGCTTAGGCTTTATTTAAAGTAAAAATAAAGTTAACTTATAAAGTAAATAAAACTTGTAAGCTACTAATAATAAAGCTTACTAAGTTAGCGCTTTTAATATTTTTTTAAAAAAAGTAAGAGGTAAATATCTCTTATTATAATTTAAATATATTTATTAAGAAAAAGGCTTACGCTACGCTTAAGATTTTTATAATTATATTAAATATAAATAATAATAATAATAACTTATTATTTATTCTTATTATTAACTTTAAGCGTTTATATTTCGCTAGGGTATATTTTAAAAAGAGTAAAAAAGGGAGCTTACGCTAAGTTAGTTTTAGCTAAAATAATAATAAAGTTTTAAAATCTAAAGCTATATTAATACCGAATATTATAAAGTTAAGCTTAACTAAAAAGAAAGTTACTAAGTTACTTAAAGTAAAAATAACTTTAATTAAAGTAATAGCTATTAAAATAGCTATTAATATTTATATAATTATAGTAACTTATAGCGTTATTATAATAAGGATAGCTTTAGCTAAGTTTTATATCTTTTAAATATTTAAAATTACTTAGCCTTAAGTTATATAATTATCTAGTATTAGCTATAAGTTTTAGTTACTTAATTTTTAGCGTAACTTACCTTTTACTAACTTAGAGTTATTAAAAAAGAATAAGCTTAAGCTATACCTTAGCGGAATATTAAGAAGGCGTAGGAGGCTTTATAGTTATAAGCTATTATCGAAATACTTAAAGATTTTAAAATTAACTAAGTTATTTCTTAATAAGAACAATAAGCTAAAGCTAATAATAATTACTTTTAATAGTATATAGCTTACAGCTATATTAAATTCGGTTATTATTTTAAGCTTATCTTAATAATAAATAACTATACTTTAGCTAGTTATTACTTTAAGCTTATTATAATAATAAATAGCTATATTATAGCTAATTATTACGCTTAGCTTATTATAAGCTATTATACTTATAATAACTTTAAGTAAAATACGCTTTACTTTAAGTATTAATAGCTTTATACTAAGTAAGCTTATATCTTAAAGCTAGCGTTAGTTTATAGCTACTCTTATTAATAAGGGGGCCGGAAAAATTAAAGAGTTATTAAATAAAAAAGGAGATAATAATTTAGATATAATATATATAAGTTCCCTTAAAATATAAAGTAAATCGTAAATTAAGTAAGTAAACTAATAATATTATAATTATAGTAATTTATATAAGATAAGATTATATTTAATTTTAATTAAACTTAAAAGTATTAGTATAAAATAAGTTTATAAGTTTAAATTAATATAAGTTAGTATATTAAAGTATTTACTTTATAATTATAGTTATAGATAAGTAATAGTTAAGCTTTAAATATAGCTTAGTATTAAAAAAATAAGCTAAGGTAGTTTATAGCGCTATTTAACTAGGCGAAGGTATTAGAGAAGTAAAAAGTAAGTATTCTTTAAATTAGTTTTATATTAACATAAGAAGGAGACTATTTCTAATATATAGTTATAAAAGAGGAACTATTAAAAACTAACTTTACTAATATATAGTTATATAATTATAATATTAATATATTTTAGTAAATCTCTATATTTCTTAAGCGATTTTACTTTATTAAAGTAAGGCGGGAAGTTTATTTAATTAATTAATTATTATATTAAGAACCTAATACTAAGTATCTAAAACCTTTATTATATATAAAGCTAATAGGTTACTAACTTTATAAGAAAAACCTTAAGTAAGGACTATTTAAGTAAAACCCCCCTTAATTAACTATATATTATTAAGTTAAGCACCCCTTTAGAGTCCTAATAAGGTACGCGGCGGTCTAGTTTATTAAGCTTACTATAGCTTAGAGGTATAGTTAATTTAGCTATATCGCTATTACTATAGCTATTATAAGGGTCCGCTATAAGGTCCGCTCCGCTCCGCTCCGCTTAGGTTAGAAGGTTCGGGGGCTCCCTATATATATATATAAGTAAGTAATAGCGCTATAAATTAATTAAATTAATTAACTATCTCAAGCCTTAAGTAAGCTTATTAGAGTCTAACTTTATAGTAAGGTTTAATAATATAAGGACTTATACGGCACCTTTATCGGAAGGGTATATATTAGCGCCTTATAATATAAAGCGCGTGCTGCTTATAGCGGCGCTCCGTAAGGAGCCTTCTAATAGCCTTATACTAGGAAGATTATTTATCTAACCTAATCTAGGCCGCCGTATCTATTTATAAGCGCTATATAGCTACGCTACCTTAGTTAGGAGGTCCTCTAAGCCTCTATACTATTTGCCGGATTCGAACTAATTACTTTTTAAAAAAAAGTTATTCTAGGAATATAACCGTTACGCTAGAACGGCTAAGGCGGGAAGTTAAAAAGGAATAAGGTAAGCTTAGAGCATCTTATATATAATTAGTTTTTAAAATCCTTTTACCTAGCTTTCTAATCTTAGCGAAGAAGGTTTATTATATATTTCTTACCTAAAAGTAATATATTATTTTATATTTATATTTAAACTTAATATATATTTTTTTAGCGGCCGCTTAGCTTTTTATTATCTTATTAATTAATAAAGGGAGAAGCGCGAAAAGAACCTTAAGATATTTTTAGAGGCGGTTTAGATTTTATCTAATATCTTTATATCTTTTAAATAATAAAAGGTATTAGTTTTCTTTTTATTTAAGTAAAGATTAAGTAAAGAAATTTAAAACTTAGCTTTTAAGTAATAAATAAGTGTAGCTTTATAAGCGCTAAGTATTATCTTAAGGTATTATAATTATACTAATCTTAGAGCCTTAGCTAAGTTTAGTAAGTTTTTACTTATAAAAGTAAGAATATAAAATATAATAATAGCGTATATAATAAGTAATAAGATAATTTTAATATAAAATTTATAAATATAAATAAGGGGGTAATTTTAAATAAAAGCGGATAAAAAGAAAAAAGTGAGGTTTAAATAAAAAAGCTTATTATATATAACTTATAAATAAAGTTTTTATTAATATTATTATCTTATACCCTTTTATATTTACTATATAATATATAATATATATATAAAGGATACCTCGGACATAATAGGAGCTTATAACGTATATTAATACCTAAGTTATAACTTATACGACTTAGGGGCTAGGAGATATCTTATAATAGATAAGGAGGTATAGGGGGTAGAATATTAACTAGCTATATAGCTATCCTTCCTTATACGAAGTAGGAAAGATATTTATCTTAATTATATATAATTTAGGTTACCTTTACTTTCTTTACCTTATACGTACGTATATAAAGACTACTTAATATTAATTAATAATTATACTAGTTATTATTAGTTAACTATAGATTAGCTAGAGTAAAGAGACGATTATCGTACGACTCTAAAGAGCCCTTATACCCGCCGTTATCTAATACTTATACTTTTACCCTTTTTCCGATAGTAAGTTCTAACTAAAAAGCTATATTAGCCCGGTATTACTACCGAAATTAAAAGATTAAGGTAACATACGATATATATTAATATTCAAATTTTAACCGAAAAGCTATATTTACTCGGTGCTTTTATTAGTTATATAATACTACTTTTAATAGCGTTCTAAAAACGTATATAATAATAATATAGCTTCGACTTCTTAAGATAACGAATCTTACGATAAATACTATAAATAGATTATAAGTAACGACTCCCTTATATTATATAATAAGATAATAAAAGGAAGTATAGTATTTTACCGTATTTAAACTTAGAGTATAAACCCTATATTCTAGGATATATAACCGGACCTTATATAAGCACCTAAAAGGATTAAATTAACTATATTTATTATATAATAAATATACGATATCGTATACTTTAACTTTTATAAGGAAAACCTTCTTTATATAATCTAATTAAAAGTTCGGAACTTAAGGGCTAGACTTATTACTAACTAAGTTACGTTTACTATATATTCCTTAAAAAACTAACTTAAATTATCGTCGTATAATATATCCCTCTCCTTAGAAATAGAATACTTATCTAACGCTTTGCGAGACTCTTTATAACCCTTATTCTTACTTATAAAATAACCCCCGGCCTACCGCTATAACTTACGATAAGGTATACTACCCCTAACCCCTTAAGACTAATATTATAAAATTATATAATATTAAATATAACTCTTATATAGCTTTATAAATTAAGGATAATCTTAGCTATTATCTTAGTATAGCCCCTTTAAAATATTATATTATAATTATAATAATCTTAAATTTATATAACTTAAATATTATAGATAATAGATAATAATAAATTAGTATTACTACGCCTTACCTTAGTAACGCCGATCTTAACTATCCTAAATATCCCTTAATTCTTAATAGATATCGTATAAGTTTATTCGCTATTATTAATATATTAAGTTAAGAACGGACCGATCTCTTTAGATAAGGTTACCGCTTTCTTTAAGGGATAGCAAAAAGATTAAAACTATACTAGAAAGCTATATAATATACTAATTAATAAGACCCGGATTTTTATTAGCTATTACTTAAGGATTAGTATTATAGAAGATTAGTATTATATTATTTTTCTAGATATCTTATTAGATAAGGCCTAAGACTATTTCCTATATTTTATTAATATAAATAAATAATAAGATAAAATCTATATTTTTTTAGATATATATTTTAATACTTATATAAATTATTCTTTATATTAAATAGACTAAACTATACTTTTATTTAATATTATATAACGCGAATAACTTAATAGGACTATAATAAATACCCTTAATACCTTTCTTAATAAACTTTAACTAGTCTAATAAGCCTTAAGTATAGACTATTAAGGGGAGAAGTAACTTCTTATAATAGTTATATAAGCTTATAAAGGTATCCTAAAACTTAAATTAGCTATAATATTCTAAAATATTTTATACGAATCCTTTATTAACTAACTACGTTTCTCCCTTATTATCGCTACTAATCGAGGTATAAATTAGTTCTTTACTAACTATTATTATACGGACTATATAAAGCTTTATATAACTCTAAAATATTTATTTCCTTAACTATTTTTCCGTTCCTATAAATCTACTCCTATATAACGTAATAGACTTTTATAATAACGCCGCTTTATCCCTTATATAATATAAAGATATTTTATTTATAAGAAGGAAAGTTATTAATTAACTAACTATAGCTTAGATAATATTAAATAAGCTAAGAAATAGTACTTAATAAATTATAAAGAAACTAACTAATAACCCCTTATAGATAAGGAGTTTAACGCCTTCCTCCTTTTATATAAAAGCTTCGAGGAATAGAATTCTTAGTTCCTTTAATTATATAATAAAGATTCCGAAGATAACGAAAATATTATAAATAAGGAAACTATAATCTCTTTCTTTACTATTACCGCTTATATATACTATCTTATAAGCGATAATATTTATAATACTAAGGCCCTTAATACTTTTATAAAATAGTTCCTCCTCTTTAATATATATTATACGATATACTAAAGTAAGCTCTAAGATATAAAAGCTACTAAAATTTTAACTATTAGAAAGCTATAAGTAGAAGCTTATATCTAAGAATACCCTTATATAATAATTAATTAAACCCCTACTAATAACGCTATCTATTTTAGCTCCTCGAAACTTATAAAATTAATTAGCACTATTATCGTACGAAACCTACTTAGTAAGGTCCTTTACTATATCCTTAGTACCTTTACCCTTTTCCTTTTTTACCTTAAGGATACTAACCGCCTCTATACTTTTTATAATAATATATAAGATATTATTATCTAATATAATAGTATTATAATCCCCGTTATTCGGAAATAGGGATATCCCTTTTTTAATATTTTATAATAAGAATTAGCGTTATACTATATAGAATATAAACTACGCTAGTTATACCGCTATTTCGGCTACCTATATATATAACGCCTCTATAACCTCTTTTAAAAAGCTAGTCTTTCCGATATCTTACTAGCGGCCCTTAACTTAATTTAATATTTTTATTACTAATATTAGTTATATAACGCTAAACTATATTAGTTTAAGTTTTCTATTAAAAATAATTACGATTTTAATTACTTTTTTATTATTAATATCTTTTACCTTAATAGTAAGCTAGTCTTATATATAATTAATAAAGCTACCTTATTCTAAGCTATATATTTTATATAAAGTATATTAGCTATAAATATATAAAACGCCCTTTATAAATATTAGATTTATACTTACTAGGGCTTACTTAATATTATTTCCTATAATACCGGTATAAACTTTACCTTAAAAGAGTTTTATATAAACGCTAAACTCCTCGGATTATCTTATAAAAAGGTACCTATAAAGGTATATTAAGCTATTAGTAAGGTTAAATATACTTATACCTCTTTTTAATAAGCGTATAATATACTTTAATAAGAAATTAACTTTAAGACTAATAATATTATAATCTTATAGATAGCTATAAAAGCTATAAATAATATTACTAGCCCTAATAGCTTTATTCTTACCCTCCTTATTTTTAGCGCTTACTTTTATATTTTATATAACTTATTATTAGCTTTAAATATTATTACTTACGCTTATATAATCTAATAAGTAATAAAATAAGTATAGAAATTTAAAGCCTAAGCGGATATTTTATAAGTACTATATATAAGAAATAGCTTTAATTTATATAATATCTTATCTTTTCCTTTTTAAAGCGAGGTCCTTATTTAGCGAGAAAAGAATAAATAATAAGGCCTTTTTCGTATTTTAAGCTTTAATAGCTAAGATATTATCCTTAACTTTCCCTCCGAATTAATATACTTTTATATAATATAAGTAAAACCTTATCTCTATCCCCCTTTTCCCTAAACTATAATAAAAAGTCTATTTTAAAATCCTAATTATAATACTTAAAGATAAGGTATTATATAAAGCTTTTCCCTTTTTATTTATTATTATAAAGGAGAAGGATAATTATATTTTAGCTATATAACTCTATTAATAAAAGATTATTATAACTTTAAGAATACTTTTTAAAGCTTCTAACTATAATAAAATTAATACCTTATCTGCCTAAAAAGTTTTTATATTTATATAATATAACCTTATATTAAACTTTAATATATATATTTTTAAAACGCGTCTTATATAAAAGGTAAAAAATTTAAATAATAAACTTTATAAGAAATCCTAGCTTATTATTTAAAAATATAGTAATAATAGTAAGAAAGAAATATTTATATAATTACTTATAGTTTTATATATATTATAACGCCTTCTTCTTACTTTTAAACTTACTTTAATATAATTATATAATATATAAGGAGAGCTATAAGATATTATATAAATATATATATAGTCTTCTAATTTATTAAGTTATATAATTTACGCTTACTTACTAAAAAAGCTATAAAATTAGTATCTCTTATATACCTTTTTATATATCTAAAAACCCCTTTATAAACTCGCGGAGTTAAGGCTTTATTAGTTTAAAACTTATTACTAATATTATTATACGAAACTTAGTATAACTCTATTATTATATAACCCTTATCTTTTATATATTATAGCCGGACTTACTATGTTCGGTATTATTAAATTATAGATAGATAATATATTCTCCTTCGCCTCTTATTATTTCTCCTAACTTAAGGAAACTAAGCTAGCAAAAGCTTAGTTTCGTATAAAATTAAAAACTTTTCTTATAAATAGCGCCTTTATTAATTTTAATAATAGCCGTATAATATAGGATTTATATAATATTATTTTTACGTAAAAAGGCTAGGCTTTTAGCCTCTAGCTTATTAACCTTACTAGCGAGTCCGCTTTATAAGACTTTATTAGCTAGCGCGCCCGTAAGGCCTATATTACTTTAGTTTACTAATTAGAGGCTTTATATAACCTTACTATCGCCGCTTAAGTAATAAACCTATCCTTATAAAATATTATAAATTTAAATAAGAGAATTTAATAGCAGATTAATAACGCTTCCTAAAAACTACGCTTTATTCCCCTTAACTTATCTTATATAAAACTATTTATCTTTATAGATAAGTTTTTCGCTAATAACTATAACTTAACTTCTTAACTTAGCACCCTTATTATTTTAAGTAAAGAAGATTAGTCCGAAGACTTATTTATTATATAAGGTAATATCTTATATTAGACTTTTATAAAATATAAATAGGTTACGAGAAGCGTCCTTATAAGCGAACTTTATAATATAGTTAACGGCGTTAATCTTAGTCTCGTATTATATATAACGATTTAAAATATTATATAATCTCTTAGCTTCCCTCTAATACTTCTAATCCTTTATACCGATTTACGATCGCTATATAACTACCTTATTTAGCTTAGCTTAATAATAGAAAAATAGCTTATAATAAATATTATAGCTTTTCGTAAATTATATAAATATAAAGAAATTTCTAAGATCTACTAAATAGATAGTAAAAATAATCTAGTAGATACTTATACTAAAGCTAGCCTTAATATAATATTATTAACTTTTATATTTACGAATTTATATTAACTATATATCGAAGCCTCGGTTTAATAACTAGCTTAGGTTATATAACTTATCCGCTTTTTCCTTTTCTTTTATCTTATTTTTTTTTACCCTTATCTAATAGCTTATATTTTTATTTCCCTATTTAATCTTTACGTTTTTTTTCTTATATTTATATTTTATATATATTAAATATTTATTTATTTATTAGGTATCGCCTAACCCTTACGCTATTTTTAAAAATAAAGCTATAAGCCTCTTACGCTATTTTCTACTAAAGTTATTATTATCCGACCCCCTTAACTATTTTCCCCCGCCCCTAAACTTTCCTATTTATTATCCGAGATAGTAATATACTCCTCTATATTTAGAGGTGCTTCTTTTAAAACTACTATTACCCTCCCCTCCTACTAGCTATCGGCCGATATTATAAGTATTATTATTAGGGCGCGAGGCGCTAGCGCTAGAGTACGCGATATTATAGCTTATCGTATAAAAAAATACTATATTATATAAAAATATTAAATATAAGTAATATAAGCCCTATTTCTATTTATCTAATATATATTAAATAAATATAAATTATATATATAAATATTATATAGCTCCGCTATAACTACCGTTAAACTAGCTATAAGTATTATTAGGAAATATAATAGTTATTATATAATAATAATAACTATATATTATAAATCTTAAGAGTTATCTAAATATATAAATATATTATATAATAATATCGCTATAAGGCGAACCTTAGCTTCCTATTCCTATATTAGCCTTATAATTATATAATTACCTTTATTTAATATTTATATTTAAAGCTATTAATTATATTAGATAATAGTTTTTATTATTATTATAAGGGATATAAACTTAGAAAAAGCTAAGCTAATATATTATTACGCTATTAGGATAAGGAGGTATATTATATAACTGCTAATAATATATATAGATAGGTATAATATATCGTATAACTATTTAAGTCTTACTTAACTTCTTAATCTTAAAGTTGTTATCGTTATTATCGTTATCTAGCCCGAAGAAAAAGAGAAGAGGAAAGGAGGAAAAAAAAGAGAGAGAAAGAAGGGGGGCAGCGAGGTTTTTATACCCCTCTAAAAGCGGTAAAGCGCGGCAGAATCCGTTTTTTTTCCCTCTTTTTATAATAATTTTTAGTATTTTTAATATAAAGTTACTAGAAGTAATACTACTACTTATTTTCCTTAGTATTATAACTATAAGGAACCTTTATAGCAAAACCTCTATTTAATATAGGCCGGATTAGTTTATCTAATAATCTAATATTTATTTTTCGACTAGTAGTTTATTTTCTTTATCTCTTTTTACTTTAATATATACAGGGCGTTATTTACTTTTATAGAGTTTTTCAGCTATATATTCGCTTAATATTATATAATTATTTTTCTCGAAAACCCTTAAGGGGCTAAAGAGTTTTTTCTTTATACGATATATCTTTATTTTTCCGTTAAGTATATTATTTCTTTTTATAAAAAGAAAAAATTAAATATTAGTATTATTATCTTATACCCCTTTATATTTACTATATAATATATATATAAAAGATACCTTAGATATAATAAGAGCTTATAATATATATTAATACCTAAGTTATAACTCGTATAACTTAGGGGCTAGGAGATATCTTATAATAGATAAGGAGGTATAGGGGGTAGAATATTAACTAGCTATATAGCCGTCCTTCCTCGTACGAAGTAGGAAGGATATCTATCTTAATTATATATAATTTAGGTTACCTTTACTTTCTTTACCTTACATGTACGTATATAAAGACTACTTAATAGTTTTTATTATAGCTACTAGTAAATTTAAACGCTTAAGAGTCTTATTTTAGGAATAAGGTAAATTTAATAACTCCTTAGTTAGACTAAGTTTATTTTTAAAATATATTTTAGGAAAAAATATAAAAGCTTACTTTTCTCCTATTTAAATTTTATATTATAGTCGCGCGCTTATTATTTATATATTACCTATATAGCTTAAAGTTATTTTATAGTTATTTTAAAATTAAGCTTAATATTAAGAAAATTTATATTATTTATAAAATTAATTATTTATATACCCTTTTTATTTACTAGCTAATTATAAAGTAAGGCTATATATAAGATAAATAAAATAATAAAAAGCGGTAAGCTTTAAGGAACTTTAGTTTTAATTTAATATAAGTTTAAAATCTTATTATTAAAGCGAAGTTAAGAGGTATAGTTTTATAAATAGCTATTAAGAAATATTATAATTTAATCTAAGAATCTTAAATACTTAAGCTTAGTAATAAGTTTATTATAATATATAATATTAAATACTCCCTTAATATTAAGTTATAAAAAAACGCTACTTTTTTCTTAGCTTAAATAGCTTAAATAAGCTTAGTAATTATAAAAATAGCTAGCTTTATAAACCGGTTCCGCTTATTACTTATCTAGCTTTTAGGGAGAAATTAATATAACTTTATAGCTTTAGTAATTTATAATCTTATTATAATTTTTAAGATTTTACTTAAGTAATATAATAAGAATATAAGTTTATAAGCGCTTACTTTTTAGTAAGCTCTTAGTTTTTTTTAAACTTATATAAAATAATTATAATAGTAAATTATAGCTAAGGTAGGAAATAACTAAATTATATATATACTTAAAAGATTATAGTAAGCTAAGTAATAAAAATAAAGTAATATATTTTAAAAAATCTAATAAAAATAATATTTATTTTAATTATTTTTTAAAAAGTTATTAACTTAAGTATTATAAATATATTAGTTTAGATAATCTTAATATTAATAAGGAACTTAAGTTTAAGCGGCCTAATATTAGTTACGGGTATATTATAAAGCTAGGATTAAAACTTATTAGCTAAGATATTAGCCTTAGCTATATAGCTATTAGCTTAAGATTTATTAGTCCTTATTAATATAAGGAGGTAAATTAGATTTTAGAAAAGATTATTTTAGATATAAGCTTAACGCTTAATATATTAAAACTTAAAAAGTAAGCTAGTAATAATATAAAGAAAAAATTACTAATAAGTATATCTTATTAAGTTTATAGTAATTTTTAAAATAAAAGCTATCTCTTATAATTATTATTAAAAGGAGTCTAATAGGAAAAACTTATATTTACGCTAAGCTTACTTAGCTACCTAAGTAGCTAAGGCTATAGCTAAGGTAAACTACGCTATTTTATAAAAATAGGAAAAGGCGATAAATAATATTATCTAGTTAATACTTAATAATAAGTTATAATTTTTAATAAAGTTAGTTAAGAGTATTATTAATCTTTATAAAGTTTATAAAAAAGTAAAATAATAAGGTAATCTTAGTTAAGGACTCGCGGTAAACTAAGTTTAGGTTTTTTTATTTTTATTATAAGTATAATATAAGCGCCGCTTTAAGTAAGAGGTTTTTAATTATAAAGGACTAAGGGATATAATTAAATCTAATAAAGTTAAGGTTTAGTTTAATATAATATATATATAAATCCGCTATAGTTTAAATAAAGTTTAATATATTATCCTTATACTTATAAAAAATCTAAATATATTCTCTTTTTAAAATAAAAAGTTAAAGTTATAACTTAATTATCTTATAAATTAGCTAATCTAAGTAATTAAAAAGCCTCTTATTATAGTTCTAAAAAAGTAATATAAGTTAAAGTTACTAACTAAGATATAGTTAGGGTTTAGAGGAAGGTTTTAAAAAATTAAAAAGCTACCGCTATAAGGAGTATTAAGGGGAAAATAAATAAAAATAAACTAAAATCTAAAACGGAAAATAATACTCGCTTAGTTCTCCCTTATTTCTAGGAATTAAGAGGAGATATTATATCTTTTATAAATATAAACTAAAATATAGCTGCTTTTATAAATAAGGTAATAAGGCGAAGTTTTAAGCGGGGGAGGCTTAGCGCTAAGGTAGCTAATAGTCTCTTAAAAAGTAATAATATTATAATTTAATTTACTATTAAATATTAGCCTTATTAGCTTAATATATTTATTTATATTTTAAGAAAAGACTTTTATAAATATAAAGAAATAGTAAAAATAATAATAGTTTCTTTATTATAATTTCTTTATAACTTAGTTATAAATCTTATCGAAGCTTAAGCTAAAGCTAAGGTAATTAATATTTCTATGCTCTCCTAAATAGTAAAGTTAAGTTAAACTAAAAATAAAGCTAATTTATTAATAGTTTATATAAGTAGGATACTAGCTATTTCCTAAAAGAGGGAGGCACTCCGGGCCTATTAAATAAAGCGTCTTATTACTTTAGGGGTATCCTTAATTACTTATATCTTAGTAATAAGGCAGCCCCCTCCGAAGCCTTAAGATTATCTATACTTTCTTTTAATAATAAACTAACTTAAGGATATATTATATATAATAATATCCTTAGCTATTTTTATATTTATTAATTATAAGATAAATTATAAGCTAAGTTTAGTAAATCTAATTAGTTATCTTTTATAGTAAACTTTTACCTAACCTTAGTACTTAATTATAATAAGGTAAAGCTTAAACTATATAAAGTAATTATTATTATTTAAAATATAATAAAATAAGTATTCACTAACTTTAATATAATAGTTTTTTTATTTTTATAATTAGTTACTTTATATTTATTATAAAGCTTAGGATATTTATAAGTTTTAGTAATATATTCGAAATAGTAATAATTATAATATTAATAAGGGCGGACCGCGTTTAAAAAAAGCTTTATATAAAAAATCTAAACGTTAATAGCTATCTTATTATTATAAAGTTTATTAATATTAACTAGTAATTAAAAGCTAATATTAACCGCTATTTTAATAAATCTAGGCTAAGGCTTAAGCGCTTATAAATAAGCTATAAGTATTTTATTAACTTATATTATCTTATTAAGAAAGTTATTATATTCTCTAATAGTAAGATTTAAAGGAAATCTCTTAATAATAATACTATAGATTTTATTTATAATAATCGCCTTATTATTAAAAATAAAAATAACCTAGCTAAGGTTTTAAGTAAAAGTAGCTATATTTCTATTAAAAGTAAGTTTAATATTTTTACTATTAAAGCGGCGTATAGTTAAATATAAGTTAAAGCGATTAATAATATTAATAGCTTATATAATATTATACGCTATCTTATTTATAATATTATTTATTATATTTATTAAGTAAATAATAATTTTTTTTATAATATAAAAGGAGCTTTTTTTCTAAGTTATATAATAAAATTAAAATAAATATAACTTAAGCTTATATTTAATATCCTTTTTATTTTATTATCTTTAATTATAAGAATTTATAAAAAGTAATAATAATAATATTTTTAATTTCCTTATATATAATATAATTAAGTTAAGATTAAGTTAATTCTAATTTAAGCTCCTTATAAGCTATTATTATAGCCTAAGCTATATAAAATATATTAGCTAATATAATACTTAATAAATTATAATATAGTTTTTTTTCTTTTTTATTAGCTAAAACTTATAATAATCCCTAATTACTTTTAATATATTTACTATTAAAGTTAGTATTTTTAAACTAATATATAGATAAATTTATCTTATATTTAAAGCGTATTATAACCTTACTTCCTTTATAAAAATTTCCTTTTTCTCCGCTACGATTATAACTACCCCCGGCTATAACTTAGCTAAATATAGCCTTACTCTAAATTTAATAGCTAATCCGATACTGCTAATATCTTACCTTTTTCTTTAAAATCGCGCCTTATACTAAGCGCGTGTTAAGTTCTTTTTTAAGTTATATATATATTATTATATTTAGTATTTTTTTATTTATTAATAATAAGCTATTGCTAATTAAAATACTTATTCTTAATAAGTATTTATTCTTAGCTTTTATTTACTTCTATACCTAATATAATTTTAATAAAAAAAGACTTTTTTTATATTATAATACTTAATATTTATACGCTATACTTAAGATAAAAGTATAAAAAATAATAAAGATATAAAAAGATTACGCTTTTTAAATTATATATAGTAAAGCGTAATAAAAGTTATTATAATTATAAAAAGAGGTATTTTAAGTCGCGCGCGGAAAGCTATTATTAATATAACGCTTAAGGTATAAGCGATTAAAGGAGTAAATAATAGATATATATAATAAAAATAAGCTAAATTTAAAATATATTAATATTAAATATAAGTTTAATTTAAAATAAATTAAAGAAACTAAAGTAAAATTAATATATTTTTTATATATTAGTAAACTATTTTTATAAATATATTATTATTCTTAACATTACTTTTTAACTTAAGGCTTAGGATAATAATATAGTATTTATATAGCAGGTTAAGTATATAAAGTAGCTATTTAAATATATATATAATCTTAATTTAAAGTTAGTAGAAAATTTTATAATACCTAACTTAAATTAACTTAAAATTTATTTTTTAATATATAATAATAATAATAATAATAATAATAATAATAATAATAATAATAATAATAATAATAATAATAATAATAATAATAATAATAATAATAATAATAATAATAATAATAATAATAATAATAATAATAATAA
>PDHQ01000368.1:0-31243 GCA_003339415.1 Ophiocordyceps camponoti-saundersi (nom. inval.)
AGTAAAATAGTAAAATAGTAAAATAGTAAAATAGTAAAATAGTAAAATAGTAAAATAGTAAAATAGTAAAATAGTAAAATAGTAAAATAGTAAAATAGTAAAATAGTAAAATAGTAAAATAGTAAAAATAGTAAAATAGTAAAAATAGTAAAAATTAAATAATAATAATATATATAGCTTATAATAAAGTTATAAATTTTAATTAAAGTTAAAAAAATTATTTTTTTACTTATTTAATTTATTTATATATAATAAGTATTAATACCTTAAATATTATAAAATATTAATACTATTAATAATTAGTATATATATAGCTTATAGTAAATTGAAACCTTAAGTAAAGTATAGGAGATTATTTCCGGGCCTATATAATTTATTTTAGCCCTACCCGCTGAAGTTTTCTTCACTTAAATTTTCCTTTCGTTTCCTGCCCCTCATAGGTTGTGAAATGAGAATGGAGGTGCTCAGTTCTTGCGCAAGGCCTGCGACTAAAACTTCTTTAGTCCTGTGTCGAGGCTTCGCAATATCCCGGCCCCTCCAGTCTCGTAACATACCTCCCGAGTCTCCGGCCTATATTCGCCTCGCACCCACCCCTCAGCTTAACGAATTAAGGCATTCACGCGTCCGAGGTCACCTACCAGTTCCCCGTGATATTTTCCCCGTTGCTGAGGGTAATCGAAAGATTAAATCGCAATATGTTCGGGATATTGCACCCATGCCTAGGCATCGTCGAACGGCACGCAACGAGTCTCAGCAATGGAGATTCGAGCTTGCCGATACAAGAAGGCAAAATCTTGAAAGCGGTTTGCGCGCGCTTTGGGTACGGCGTGCTGAGAGCGACAGATTGCGTAAGGCGCGAGTGAGCGAAAAAATAAGTCAGCACAAACGTGCGGCTGCTGCACCGGAGCGAGAGGACGAACGACTCACTCGGACTACGATTCTTGACAAGCTTATGGACACCAGGGTTTATACCGATATCGATAGATTTTCTCGAGCTGCACGAAGTCGCGAGGGTTTCTTAAACAGGGACAGCGCCAAGCGCGAGTGTCGTCTTTATGCTCTCACGGAGCTGTACATCAATGCATCGAATTTCATCATCACCGACAAGGAACTCGAAGACGAAGTTGAATATCTCTTCCGCGATGATTACTTTCAGGTGCAAGGTCATCATGAAAACCGGCTAGGCATGATGGAAAACTCCTGGGGACTCTTTGGCAAGCCACCCTCGATTGCGAACATGCTGCGCGAGGACGCGGGTCGCTCAGCGAGGATGGCAGACCAATATGCTTCGGAGTACGAACGTTCTGTCTATAGACACAAGCGTATCACAGAAGATCTTACGGGTGGGAAAATGCCATAGTCATAATCGACGTCTCATCTCGACCATGCAGGCAATAGAATGCTAGTGTTTTCCCGAAGACTTCCGTTAAGTGGATGAAAAAAGACGTTTGCTATTTCGAAACCCACTACCCGCTGGTGCGACACATGTTACAGCTGCTCCAAGGACGATGTTGTCCTCTGTCAGTGGAGAAATGTCCGACTTTGTCACTGCGGTCAATGCCTGCCTTTAATCTTTAGTCCACCATTCAACAATGTGTATGCCGCTAATGCTGAAGTTAAATCAACAGACTGTTCATCGCTTCTCGACGAGAAGAACATGCATAGCTGTGTAGGCCAGAACTATGAATGAGATGGCGAAGATGCCGAGATTTCGAACGTCCGGTCCGAATGCGCTGTTGTCGAACCCAAAGGAACTGAGAATAGCTGCTCCCGGGACTGTAATATTCAGCCCGTATCTCCTATCGCTGAGAGTGAGCTCCACAACTTCGTTGACGATGAGAGACTCGAAGCCGTAGTGAAAAATGGACAGTGTTTGTAACCACAACGCGCCAGAAGGCGTGGCGTCGTGATTGAGTAGGAAACCAGCGAAGAGCAGACTGAACAGCATCACGAGGCTTCCGATCAGATTAGCCACGCCACCATCTTTGCAAACGATACCAATGAATAGGCAGATGGCGGCCGCCGCTAGGTTGAATAGCACCAGGACTAGCATAAATTTGAAAAAATGACCTGCATCGGGGACCAGTCCAGTCATAGGATATATGATGGATCCCATCAAGATAGGAGGGATGACCCGCAAAGGAATGATGTCGAAGAAAACCTTGGCCGCAAAGTATGTAGCGGGCGCGTAGTAGCCGTTAGCACGCTCGCGGACAAATAGATGACGCTCCGTCGAGAAGACGTGGAGGCTTGTGAGTGTGCTAAAGCCAAAAAGTGCCAAAAGAAAGAAGAATAGACCTAAACGGTTCTGGAAACCAGGTATATCGTCCGTTAAGCCATAAAACAGATAGCCCGAAAAAACGGCCAAAATAATTGCGGTCGCATAGTGAGTGAGTATGAGCATCGGGTTACGATGAAGATTCTTCCACGTTCTTCGAGACAAGATGATGAATTGACGATAGTAGCCAATACGAACCCAGCCTTTGCCAACGGCGCTAATACCGCAGCGAGAGTGTGGACTTTGAGCATCGACGTCGTTTTGCTGATTAACTTCATTAGCCACGCTTACTGCGAGCCTAATCTCCTCGTGTATGCTATCAGCGATTTCGGACCGGGCGAATGATTGTGTCATGAGGTCCAGAGCGGTACCAGCATCTACAGGCTCTGACAATGCGTGGGCATCTTCCATTGGCCGAACAGCCGTACCACTAACGGCCAGGTTGGATCGAAGACGATATGTGCCAGATTCTTCGCCGCCGGCTTCTGACGATGTAGCGGTAACAGTCGCGCGTTTTCTGCGTGTGAACAACTCTCGCTCCTGTCGAATTCTGACAGAATCGGAAAGCCGGCCTCTGGGTAGGCCGAAATGGCGTTCGGGAATACTGCCCCCCCCCGTGCTTTGCCCCGACATGCTAGCCACGGATTTGACGGCTCTGGTACTGCTTGGACCAACGCTCTCAGCGTCAGTGGTTATAGCTCCATCGTCGGCAGGTATACTGGTTTCGGCATGCATAGTGAGGTCAACGAGGTAGTCGGCGATATTGAATCCAGGCGGGCATTCGTATCCAGCTGCATCAAAATAAGATTGACATTGCGCAAAGGGACCTGAATACACAGGTTTACCCTGGGCCAAGAGTATAAGCCTGTCGAAAAGCGCCACGATATTGGACCGAGGTTGGTGAATGGTAAAGATCACGGTCCTCTTGTAAGTCTTGGCCAAGGTAACGAGGCACTCAACGACGTTGTAAGCATTGAAAGAATCTAGTCCGCTTGTCGGTTCGTCGAGAAAAATGACTGAAGGGCTGGTAACGAGCTCGCAAGCGATTCCGACCCGTCGTTTCTCGCCTCCAGATATCCCACGACCGCCATCGCCTTCGGAACCAATGAGGGAGTCTCGAATATGGTAGATGCCCAGCTCCTTCTCTACTTCAAATGCTCTCTGCTCTTTAATGGAACGGCTCATGTCCCTCGGTAGCCGTAGGAGCGCGCTATTGAGAATCGTCTCGTGGACAGTAAGGGTGGGAAGCATGGCATCTTCTTGATCCACAAACCCCACGATATTCCTGAACTCTGCATCACTAACCTTCTCACCATTGACGAAGAAGTTGCCAGAGACCTGGCCACGCTTGTTTTTACGAGCCAAAATGTCGAGAAAAGTTGTCTTTCCTGCCCCAGATGCACCCATGATGGCGGTCGCCTCTCCTGGACGGCAGATTCCCTGAATTTGGGTGAGTATTTTAAAGTTGTTCAGAGAGTACGACACATTCTCAAAAAACAAAGCCACTGGTATGTGGTTGTTCATGAGTTTGGTTGTCTCATCATCAGAATCATCCAGACGAATTGCCCCGTACTTCAATTTGCGGCACGAAAGAAACCAAGTGAGTACGATAACGGCGACAACGAAGAGAGCAGATCCCGCGATGACACTAGCGATGAGCGGAGTGTTGATTTGCTTGACCGGACGCTGGTAGCCAGGCACCTCAGTCTCGTAGACACATTCGCCCGGCTGACAGTCAAGGAGGATGCTAGAATCGCCGATCAACTGATGGATAAGTTTGTCCATTTCGGGCTCTGAGAACGCACAATCGTGAGATCCGCGGCTGTTGTAGATGCATTCGAAGCTACCAGGACCCCGAATCGATCGTTTTAGGAACTCGCTGAGATCAATGGAGCCATCCTTACCACACAGCATACGATCCGCAACGCAACTGCAATTGATACCTCCACACTTGTACGACGTGGTGTTCTTGGTTTCATCGAAGTTCGCGCTGGATTTACAGTCGGTAAGGTGGCAGTAGAAGGACTCGACAGCATCAACCCAGACTAGAAAGAACATTGACACAGTAAGTATCGAGCACTGGTCGTTCACGCGGGACGAAGGAATACTCACACTGGAAATCGCAATTTGCCGACTGCTTCTGACAGCTGAAAGTCACTTCCGGAACCTGCTTTCCCAAGAGAGTTGTGATTTGCTTATTCGTAACCCTGCACATCTGGTGATTGCTGTTCACAACCTCACCATTTTGATAGCAGACACCGCCACTTCTGGTTTTCATCAACGCATTGCAGGCTTCATTCTCCGTGCACACATTGCAATTGATACCAACCCACCCGGGATCACAGTCACACACCGCGCCAGATCGCATGGGTCGATCCTTGCCGCGAGCAAGTGATCCACAAACTAAGCGAATAAGTATGACATATCAGCATAGTCGTTCCCCAAACACGTTGCCACAAGGCGGAAAATGATGCCACCGCAGGCGCCAAAACGTACGCGGCTCGAGGCAATCGTCTCCTCCAAATCCAGAGGGGCATTCGCATTTCCCATTATATTCGTTGCAAGTTGCGTACTGAGAGCACGTGTGTGCAGGAAGGAGGCAGTTAAAGCTGATGCAAGCTCTTGTCAGAAGCGCAGTTCCATCAACGTATTATCGGAAAAATACCAAGGAGGGCAGTCGGTAGGACGGTTTCCCATCAGAGATAATTGAGCTTGGAGCGCATTGACCCGTTGGGAGGATGTATTCATGGATGACGAGACGAGAGAGATCCATGCCGCAGTAGCAATCAAAAGTAGTTCCGTCAACAAAGGACCAGGCATAGCGCGCATTGTATCAGAAAACAATGACACCGATAGAAAATGACATCCAGAGGCGCAACGTCCTGCTATTAGCACCAAAGCAATAGTCTCCTAACACTAGTAGTATATACAGTCACTAGGAGAATTTTCAACTAATTAGGAATTATAATAAGATTATATACTTAAAGTAAGAACTATAGTCTTTTTATTTTAAATAATATACACTACTTGCCTTTAAAGATTATCCTTATCTTATAAGGTAAGCTATATTATATAAGATCCCTATAATAGTATATATTACCTCCTACGTGATTCTTATACTAGGAAGGCTTACTTAGAGTATTTATAAAATACTAAAGAATTACTAACTAGAAAGGAAAAGCTTTAAAATATAAATTTTATAATTTTTATTACTATATAATAAATAATATAGGTATTATTAGAAAAAGCTAATTTTACTATATATAAAAAGCTTATTTTTATTTTAATAACTAGATTTCTTAATTACTAGCGTAAACTTAAACTTTTTATAAATATACTTTTTTATAAAGGTTAATTACCTTATTTTCCGCCTCTTTATATTATTAAAGTAACTATATATTATAAGATATTATTATAAAGTACTTACTTAACGCTTTAAGGTAAAGAAGTAAAATTATAATATATATAATCTTTTACCTTTCTTAAGGTATTTTTTCCCTTAATTTCCTCTTATTAATAAAATAAAATATTAAAAAACTTATTATTATTTTTTAATATTTATAGCTTTAAGTTCTTTTTTATTACTTAACTTTCTTAGCTTTATATTTTTAATTACCCTTTTATCTTCCTTATTACTTTTTTATTTTTTATTATATTTTTCTATACTTTATCTAATAAACTTAAAAGCTATAAAGCTTATAAAAAAATACTTAAATATTTTATAAAACTTTAATTAACCTTATTAAGTAATTTTACTTTATTCTTATAATAAAGAGGGTTTTTAGCTAAAATTACACGTTTAAAAAGCTAATAATAAATATTAACCGCCCCGCACCGCCCCGCGTTACACCGCCCCGCCACTTCCCTCCTCCCCGCGCCTTACGGACTTTCCTTTCTCCGCGCTCCTCTCCCTACCCCACTCTCTTATATTATCCGAGACCACCCCTAAGCTATAAGCTTATTATACTATACCGCCGCTAGCTACTACTATACCCTTATATAAGCATATATAATATAGTAGCTTTTTCCTTATATAGTTAGGATAGTATACCTTATAAGTATATAAGGGAAGAAGAAAGTAACTAAAAGAGAAAAGAGAGAGAATATAAGGGGCCTCTTAATATATTATATAGAATATAAGGTATATTATAAGTAATATAAGGTAAAAAGCGTATCTTTTTACTTATATAAAAGGAGAGGTCTCTTAATATATATTTTTATTATTACTTTTTCTTTTACCGCTATAATTACTAAAATCCCTAGTATCTCCTATAAGATTTATTATTCTCCGCTTTAATATATTACTTTTATTATTACTATACGCTAGTATCTAAGTTAATAAGTTATAATAATAATATTTTAATATATTATAATAAAGGAGATCTTAAGTATATTAAGGGCGCGTTATAGTAAAATATTTAATATCTTTTAGTTAGAATATTTATTATTTTATAATAAGTATTTTAAGGAAATACTAGGAGTCCCGGGACTAAGATATTTATTATCTTATAAAAAGTATTTTATAAAAATATTAAATATTTTATTAGCAGAGTATTTATTCCTCTATAGCTTTAGTATTTTATAAATGTACTTAATATAATTTAAATAAGTTATTTTATAATTATATTTTATAATTTTATAATAAATCTTTTAAGAAAAGAAAAATAATAATATTTTTATTATTTTTATAATAAGGTATATTATACTAAAAATATTTCTTAATATATTAAATATATTTATATATATATTAAATAATAAAATTAGCTATAATTTAATATTTTAATTAATTATCTTATTATACCTCTTTATAATATACTAAGTATATTATATTATAAATTAATAATATTTAATATTAATAATAGTTATAAATTTAATTAACTAGCTATAATATAAGACGTCTTATAACACTCTTATAAATTGCTAAGTCTTTTATAATATTTTATTAAAATTTCCCTTATAAATTTCCCTTAGATTTCCCCTAAAAACTTTATTACTTTTATACTTAGGAAATTACTAGGATTCCCTCTTAGGATTTCTTTATAATAACTCTTAAGATTTTACTAAGATTTCTAACCGGATTTAGTATTAAAATATAGTTCTAAAAATCTTTAGATATTACCCGGAAATCCTTATACGCTAGGAAATTACTATATACTAGGAAATCTCTATTTTACTAATATATATAGAAATTACCGTAAAATCCCTTAAAGTAAAATATTTTTAAGATTATATTAAGAAATTACTTTTAAGCTCTTAGCTATATAATTAGCTTAATATTCCTTTAAATAATAATTTAAATTTTTTTATAATTATTATTTTAAATTTTTAAAAAACTTTTATTTATATTTATATTTTTTATAATAGCTATTTTATAATTTTATAATTAATAGCTAGCTTATTTCTCTTTTTTATATATTATATTTAATAGCTAGCCTAATATATATAATTATTTATAAGTTAAATATATAAATATATATTAACTAATAATAATTTTATATTTTACTAACTTATAATTTTCTAGCTATTAAGGTAATAAGTTAAACTTAAAGTATTTTTACTAATAAACTTTATTATTATTATTATTATTATTTATATACTAAGGGCCTTTATAATATCTAAAGCTTTTATAATATATTAAGTAAGAAAAATCCCTTAAAATAAGGTAAAACCCCCTAACTATAAAAAGAAAAGCTTATTATACGCTTATATAAAAATATAATAGTAGCTAATAGCGGTATAATATAATAAGCTTATTACCTAAAAATAATCTTAGATAATATAAGAAAATAAAGTAAGGAGGGGAGTATAGAGAAAAGAAGATCCGTAAAATATAAGGCGGAGAGAGAAGCAGAGCAGTATAGCGTAGCGCGGCGTAGCGCGGGGCGGTACGGGGCGGTATAGGGCGGTATAAAGTAAGGCGATATAAAGTAAGGCGGAGAAAGAAAAGTTTAAGGGGGGGGGTAAAGTAAAGTAGCGGGGTAGCCGCTTTATTATTTATTAGTAATTAAAAAGGGGGGGCTATATCTTTTTCTTTTTTACTTTTTTTTTCCTTTTTTTTTATTTTCTTTTAAAAAAATATATTTCTAACCCCCTCTCTTACCTTTACCTTTTAACTTTTATAATAAAAGGAAAATAAAAAAGTTATATAGCTATATTAATAAAATAATAATAAATATATTTAAAATTATTTATTATAAGCTTTATAACTTTTTTTATATTATATATATAGCTTAGCTAGCTAATTATAAAATTTTATATTAGAAATAATAAAATAAATAATATTATATAGCGCTAATTATATATAAAGCTAATAAAATATATAAGCTTATAATTAGCTAATTATTATAATTATATTAAAGCTTAATATAAATATTAAAAGATAAGTAATATTAAAAGTTAAGAGTAAAGTTAAAATTAAAGCTTAAAGTACTAACTAAGTTATAAATATATTCGGAGAAATTATAAGCTATTATAATAAAAATAGCGCGGTATATTAGTAAAAAAAATAGCTAAATAGCTTATTAGTAAATATAAAGTAAAGTAAAATAAAGCGGAGTTTTAAATATAGCTAATAATAAATAATTAAAAAGAATTTAAGTTAACTTATATAATATATAAAAATAAAATAAAATATTAAAGCTTTAACTTAATATAATAATAATAATACTTTAAGTAAGCGCTTTAGTAAAGTTCGCTATTTTAACGGCCGCCCTTAATATTACTCTTATTATTATAATTATTAATACTCCTCCCTAAGAGTTTTATATATTAGTACTAGCTTATTTTAAAATATTAAATAAAGTTAGGATAAGTAGAGTAAAAAATAAAGGGGGGGGTAAAGTAATAATAATAATAGCGGCGGTAATAAATATAATAATTAAATCGTAAGCGGAGGTAGCGGTAATAGCGGGCGCGGAGAAGGAAATAAAGGCGGTAATAAAAAGCGTAAGGGCGGAGGCGCTAGCTTAAGTAATAATAATTATAATAATAATAGTAAAGTTTATAATAAAAGTAAAAAAAATAATAGTAGCGATAATAATAATATTTATAATAATAATAATATTTATAATAATAATAATAATTATTATTATTATTATTTAAAAAAACTTTATTATAAAAATTTTATAAAAGTTTTAATTAAAAATATATTTTAAAATATAAAACTTTTACTTTTTTATATATAATATAATATATAATATTAACTAAATATAAAATAATATTAATTAAAAATATAAGGTTAGGGTTAGTAGGGTTTTAAACCTTATATAAAACTTTACTTTTTTTAGTTTTACTTCTTTATACTTAAGGAAGTAAAATTAAAAAAAGCAAAGTTTTATATAAAGCTTAAAATATTTCTTATAAATAGTATTTTTATTAACTTTAATAGCGGCCGCGTTACTTAATAATTATATAATATTATCCTTATATAAAAGAGATAAGCTACTAAACTAGCTAAAGGCGTTATATAACTTTATTACCGCTACTTAAGTAATTAATCTTTTCTTTTAAAATATTATAGCGCTTAATAAATATATTTAATAGTAAATTAATAACGCCTAATAAGAACTATACTTTATCCTTTTAAACCTTACTTATATAAAACTATTTTTTTTATTAATAAGTCCTTTATTAATAATAGAAACCTTATATTATAGCTAAGTACCCTTATTATATTTAGTAAAAAGGATTAATTACTAAACTTATTTATTATATAAGGTAATATCTTTTATTAAACCTTAATTAAATATAAAAGAGTTATATAAAGCGTCTTAGTAAGCAAACTATATAATATAGTTAATAAGGTTAACTTTAAGCTATTACTTTATATTATTATTTAAAATATTATATAATCCCTTAGCTACCCCTTAATCTCTTTTATTTTATATATAAAGTTTAAATTATTATATAATTACTTAGTTAAGCTTAGCTTAATAATTAAGAAATAGCTTATAATCGATATTATAGCTATTTATAAGTTATATAAATATAAAAAAATCTAAGAGATTTATTAAATTAATAAGAAGAATAACTTAGCTAATATATATACTAAAGATAGACTAAATTTAGCCTTATTAACTCTTATTTTTATAAATTCTTATAAATTATATATTAAGGTAGCGGTTTAATAACTTACTTAAGTTATATATAACTTATATTTCTTTTTCTCCTTTCTTTTTCCCTTTATTATCCGATATATTCTTATTATATTTTTTTTCCTTTTATAAATTTTTATTATATTTTTTTCCTTTTATATTTCTTTTACTTTTTTATATTATATTTATCTAATAGAAAAATTATTATTATTTATTTCTAGGTATTATTTAACCCTTATACTTATTCTAAAAAAGTAAAAAATAAAACGCCCTAATAATTTCTTTTATTTTTCTTTATTATCTAACGCTCTATTTATTTTTTTTCTCTCCCCCTTATTTCCCTAGTTTAAAGACTAGTAATATTATTATTATTAGATATAGTTAAGTACTCCTTTATATTTAAAGGCGCCCCCTTAATTATTATAGATACTACCCCTTTATTACTATTATTAGCTAATATTACCTCAGTTATTATTATAATATATACTGTCGCTTAGCTAAACTAGCTCGCTTATTATATAAAGGAATAATATATTATATATAACCGATATATATAAGTTATATATACGCTATTATTATTTATATAATATATATTAAATAGATATAAATTTCTAGCGTAAATAGCATATAGCTTTAAAGCTATTATTTTATAGCTTGTTATTAAAATAACTAAGAAATAAAAAAGTTATTATATAACTTTAATAAATACGCTTATCGAATCTTAAGTTATATTTAAATATAAGATAATATTATATAATAGCTATACTATTAACTATATCCTAGCCTTTTATTTTCTAATAAGTTTTCTATTATATAATAATCGTGATATTTTTTTATATATATTTAAAGCTATTTACTATATAAGCTTCTAATATTTCTCGCTATTATATAAAACCTTTACTTACTAAAAGCTAAGCTACTTTCTAATAATATTATTAAAATAAAAAAGTATATTATATAACTAATATTTAATAATATATATATTTAAAGTATATTATATATATTTAAAATTATTATTATTATCTTTATTATTAGTTTTAAAAAAAAGAAAAAGAAAGGAAAAGAAAAAGAGAGGGAGAAAGAGGGAGGTAGGAGAGGTTTTTATACCCCCCTAAGAGCGGTAAGGCGCGGCAGAATCCGATTTTTCGTAATCTTTTTTAGTATTTTTAATATAAAGTTATAAGAGGTAATATTATTACTTATTTTTCTTAATATTATAACTATTAGAAACCTTAATAGTAAAACCTTTTTAAAATACGCTATAAATTAAGTTATTTAATAATTTAATTTTTATTTTTTAGCTAATAGCTTATTTTTTTATCTTTTTTATAATAGTATATAAGGCGTTATTTACTTTTATAATTTTTCTATTATACTTATTTAATATTATATAATTATTTTTCTTTAATATATTTATATCTTATAAATTATAAAGTTTTTTCTTTATATAATACCCCTTTTCCTATATTATCTCTTTTTATAAAAAGAAAAAGTTAAGTATTAATATTATCTCTTTATACCCCTTTATATTTCTTATATAATATATATAAAAGATAACTTAGATATAAGGAAATCTCTAAAAAAACATATATTAGTACTTAAGTTATATTTTATATAACTTAAGGGATAGGAGATATTTTAGGAAAGAAAAAGGGGGTATAAAGGTAGAATATTATTTAGCTATATAGCCGCTCTTCCTTATATAAAGTAAGAAGAGTATTTATCTCTAATTATTATTAATTTAGGTTACCTTTTACTTCTCTTAACTATATATATATATATTTATAATAAAAACTATTTAATAAAGCTAGCTTAATAGCTTTAAAAATTAATAAAAAGGATAAAATAAATAAAAATAAGCTTAGCGCTTAAGCGCTTAATTATTTATTTTATAAAATAATAATTAATTAAAAGATAAATATTTATTTTAATATTATATAAGGTAAAGGTATAAAAAGTAATATTATTAACTTTAACTTTTATATATTTTATAAACTCCGCGCTTATAATAACGCAGATACGGACTTCTTATTCTTATATTATTAATACGGGACGTGTAATAATATCTTTATAAATCGCCTAACCTCTTATAATATTTCCTTAGGATTTCCTAGGATTTCCCGCTTTAGGATTTTACTCGGATTTCCCCTAAAAACTTTATTACCTTTACGCTTAGGAAATTACTAGGATTTTCTCTTAGGATTTCTCTATAATAACTCTTAGGATTTTACTAAGATTTTTAATAAGATTTAGTATTAAAATATACTTTTAGAAATCTCTAGATTTTACTAGGAAATCCTTATATATTAGTAAATTACCGTATACTAGGAAATCTCTATTTTACTAATATACTTAGAAATTACGGTAAAATCCCTTTAAGTAAATATTTTTAAGATTATATTAAGAAATCTTTCTTAAGCTCCTAGCTATATAATTAGCCTAAGATTCCTTTAAGTAATAATTTAAATTCTTTTATAGTTATTATTTTAATTCTTAAAAAACTTTTACTTATACTTATATTTTTTATCGTAGCTATTTTATAATTTTATAATTAGTAGCTAGCTTATCTCCTTTTCCTATATATTATATTTAATAGTTAGCTTAGTATATATAACTATTAGTAAATTATATATATAAGCGTATATTAACTAATAGTAATTTTATATTTTACTAACTTATAAATTTCTAGCTATTAAGGTAGTAAGTTAAACTCGAAATATTTTTTATTAATAAAACTTTATAAGAGTAGATTTTTAGCTTAGAAGAAAACTTTACTATAATTATTACTTAACCTTAGCTATATATTATTTCTTTACCCTTAAACTTTTTAAAATAATCGAGGAAGAAATTATAGCTAGGAAAGAAAAAGCTTATATTTTTAATACTTATAAAATAGTAAAAAAACTTTACCTTTTTAAAGGTAAATTTCCTCCTTTATAATATAGGGAAATAAGGCTAGTTAAAAAATACTTATTATATTAAGATAATCCCTAAGGAACTAAGTTACTTATTATAATTAAATTTTTCCTAACTAATCTAAATATTATAGTAAACTATAATTAACTATTTAAATAAGTAAATTAACTAAAATATATATTTAATAATATTCTTTACTTAGAATTTTTTTAAAAAACTAGCTACCCCTTATTTAAGAATATTTTCGAACTATAAGTAATATTAAAAGAAAAGGTAAGCTACTTATTTTACTAGAAAAAAGTAAGGAAAATACTTAAGTCCCTTTTTAAAAAAAAAGTAAGGAGGAAATCTCCTTTTAAGATAAAAGTAAAAAAACCTCTATATTATAAGAATCCTCTCTAAAAAGAGAACTATCTACCTTAAGGGAAAATACCTTAAGGAGGTAATATTTTCTAAATCTTTTTATAATATTATTTTATTCCGGAAAACCTCCTTTACTTTTTACGGAAAAGGAAAGAATAATATAGATAGTTAATAATATATTCTACTCTTATAATATCGTACTTTAAAACTTAGATTACTTTAAATATATTAACTTAAATAATAATTTATAATTATATAATTAATTAAATTTATAAAAACTATTTAAATAATAAGTTAAGTTATAAGCTAAAAATATTAGATAGTTTAAGCTTATTAATATTTTTAATATTACTTTTAATTAAATTAAAGAAACTAATTAAATTATTATTTATTAAAATATTAATTAATTTATAAACGCTTTAAAATAGGTTACCGCCTAAAGCGAGGATTACGTAAATAAACTTATATAACTTATTCCCTTTTTTTTTAGAGAATATACTATAAAATAGTATTTTAAAAATCTAAACCCCTAAATTAAATTAGAACTTACTTTTCCTAATTTTAGAATTTAAGGATAAGTAAAAGCTTTTTAGAAAAAGTTTACTATCTAACTTAATATTACCGCTCTTACTATATAAAAATAAAGCTTTATATTTTAAGATATATTTACTAGAAAGGATTTCCGATTATAAGTATCTAAAATAAAAAGAATAGCTTAAGTAGCTTTTTATCTTAAATAATCTATATTAATAATTATCTTCTTTTAACTTAATATCTTACTTTAAAAAACTTTCTAATAGCTAATTAGCGAAGATATTTTAGATAACTAAGTATATAAATATAAATAACTTATTTTAAACCTCTAAACTAAGCTAATTAAAGAAACTTAAGGTAATTTATAAAATAACGCTACTTAATATATAGCTTTAAGTAAGTTATCTTAATATAAACGTAAAGTAAATAATTCTAAGAAGAAATCCTTACGAAATCTAAACTACTAATTAGATCGTAAACTAAATAATTTCCTTAGAAAGCTAATAAATAATACTTAGAAACCTTTTAATAAGAATATTAAGTTTAAAATAAAAATAAAATAACTTTTCCTAAAAAAAAATAAAGAAAGCTTAAAAGGTAATCCTATCCTTATTAATCTTATTTACGAATTTACCGAATAAAATCCTAATATTAACGAAGTTTTTATAATCTTTTCTAAGATATATAATATAATCCTTAATATCTTAGAATATAATCTTAATAATAAAACTAACTTATTTAAATTATCTAAAGCTAAAAAAGATAAGTAATTAGCTAATAACTTATATTATTTTATTTTAGATTTTAAGAAATATAAAATAAAACCTTTTAATATTATTAGAGACCTCCTTTTTAAAAATTTTCCTATTATTAAAGCTACTCCTTAGATAACTAATTTTCCTTTAAAATAAGTTTCCTATTTTTCCTATATAAAAATTTTAATATTCGGTAAAAATAAACTATCTAACGCTATAGAAATATATATTAATATTAAAGTAAATAGATCTCTTATTAAAAAGAACTTACTTAATAAGTTTAATAATATTAATTATAATTTAATAATAATTTATAACTTAAATAGTATTAAATTAGCCTTAACTTATAGTTAAGCTATTTTTACTTTATATATTATTAGTAAAATTAATAGTAAGTTTTATATTAGTAAGTTTAAAGCTAGCGCTTAAGTTATCGAATATCTTCCTATTAAAGTTTTATTAGGATAAGGATTCTTAATCCCTTATAAAATCGATATTCTTAACTCTTAATAAGAGCTTTAAATTTAACTTTACGGAGGAATATATATTAAATATTATTTTACTTATAAAGGACTAGCTATTTATAAATATATAATAGCCGCTTTAGTAATAATAATCCCTCCTTTTTTAATAGGTATAATTTTAATATTAATTAGAGATCCTCCTAAGAATTATAACCTTATCTTTTTCCCTAACTTTTATTTTCTTTTAGGTTTAATAATTCGTAATTACTTTTATTTAACTATTTTTAACTTAAGTAATAAACTAATTTTTTTTAAATAAAAAGAAAAAGTTAATATTATATTAAATCTTAACGATTAATTTTCTTTTATAATCTTTTAATAAATTACTAAGAAAGACTCCTTAGATAACTTTAATAAATATTTAATATTAGATTCTCTTTTAAACTAAATAATATTATTTAACGAAACTAATACCGACTTATCTCTTATTAATATTTTAAATTTAAGTTAACTTTATTAGTTAGGTATTTCTAAGATACCTAATATCTTAGAAATTAAAGGAGAATATAGCGTTAAAATCTATATACTAGATCCTTAGTTATCTAGAAAGGTAAAATAACTTTACGATTCCTTTCCGAAACTTTAAGAAAATATTAAACTAATTAATCTGCCCCCTAAGCGGTATTTAAAGACCCCCCTTATTAATAATTAGTATAAAAAAAAACTTAGTTTATATCTTTATTTATTAAATAAACCTAATTAGGATTTCCTTAATAAAAAGTATAACGATATATATTTATAGGGTAAAATAAAATAGGCGCTTAAAGCTTTACTTTTCGCTAGCTTATATTTTATTATTTAAAGAAAAGGTAAACTATATATTATTAATAACTTATAAGCTTTAAATAGCGTAGCTATTCCCGATATATATTTAATACCTTTCCCTTAGGATATAATTTATAAATTAGTAGGTAAAAAAGTTATTTTTACTATTAATATTCGAAGCTTTTTCTATTAATTTCTTATTTATTTAAATTACTAAAAGCGGTTTATAATTACTTCCTACCGCGGATTAGAGAAAGCTATAATCGCTTTTATAAGGTATAAAAATTCGCCTATTTATATATAAAAATTTATCGATTATATTCTCTAACTATATAAAATATACGCTACTAGATATATCGATAATATAGTAATCTTCTTTAACTTTTTAGAAAATTATATTAAGTATTTATTTACTATATTTAATCTTTTCGTTAGTATAAATCTTTCCCTCTCCGCTTTTAAATTATTCTTTTATTACCTATTTATAGAAATATTAAGGTATTACGTTAATAGATTTATACTAATAAATACTTAATCTTAAGTAAAAGCCTTATAAAATATTAAGTTTCCTAATATTTTATAATATCTTAAGTAATAAATTAAATTAGTTAGATAAATAAGATATCTTATTTTTTATTTTATATAATAAATTAACTTTTTTTAGAAATATAAAATAGTAATATTCTAAAAAAGATAGGAAAATAAAATACTTATTATTAAACCGAAAAGAAATACCTTTACTTTTTAGTTTAAGATTATTTCGATAAAGGAAGAAACTAACTATTTTAATAATATTACTAATATTTTTTATAATAACGCTACTTTTAGTTAGTTTTTTCCTAATTATTAACTTTTTTTATAAATTAATACCTTCTAAGAGAATAGTTTTATAGCTTATCTTTTCTATATTAATAACGAGGAATCTTAAAAACTATCTTTAGCTTCGCTTTAGTAATTTATTAAACCTATCTACTATCTTAGTTATATTTTTAAACTAGCTAAAATTAAATATTAGCTAACTAAACTTAAGATCTTTTACTTAGTATAAGCTTATTATAAACTTTAAACTTATTTAATTAAAACTTAGAAACTAAAAATTATAGTTTTTATAAATTATATTACGATTTTAGTAATTATAAAATAAACCTCTCCTTTTACTATTAATATAAGGAGTAATAATTACCTTACTTTTACTTCTTAATTTCTAAGTTAATATCTTTTTAAAATCTAATATATCTTAGATATTTTTAATATTCTTATAGACTTTTTTTTACGCCTTTTTTTAAAAGTAATTTTAGAAAAAAGATAAGGAGAATTTAAGGATATCTAAGAGGATTATATTAACTAAAATTATATACTTATTTCCTTAGAAGCTATTCTTAATAACGCTTTCTAATATAAGATTTCCGAAAAATATCTCCTTAATATATAATAATCTAAAATCTTAGAGTAACTTAAAAATAAAAACTTTTAAAAAAGACTCCCTTTTATCTAAATAAATAGCTTATTATATCTTAAAAATATTAATAGTTAATAATAACTTTATATTCCTAAAAATTACGCTAAAAAAATTATTTCTAAGTATTATTTTTATAAATTTTATATTAATTAAAAATATATATAAGCTAAACTTTTTTTTAATTTTATTATTCCTTAACTAAAAAGGAAAATTAACGATTTTATAAATAAATATAATATTTATAAACGTAATTAAATTAATAAATAGCCTCCCCTTAGGGAAATAGTTCCTATTTATTTCTTAGTAATCCTTTTTTATATAATTATAATAAATTTTATTATTAGACTCCCTTTAATTTTTTCGGAAAACTTACTTTAATTTAAACTTAAAAGAAAATTCTATAATACCTTTCTTATTATTACCGATAAGTTCTTAAAAATATATATTTTAATACTTAAATATAATTATTTTACCGCTAAAAAATAAGCTTAGCGGTTATATTATAAGCTTACTTATTATAATTAAGGACTTCTAAAATAAATTATTTTTAATTAAGATTTAAAATTTATATCTAAACTTTAGAAAACCTTATAATTTACTTTTAGTACTAAACTCCTAATATTAACTATATATTACTTATAAACTAATAATCTATCTAAAAAATAAAACTAAACTATTAAAATTACTTTTAGATTTTTCGCTACTAATTTCTTAATAAAGCGATAAATTAACGCCTTACCGGCTTTTTAGTTTTCTTTTAATAACTCCTTCTCCTTAGTTATTAAGATTACGCTAAGTAAATTACTTATTAGATTCCGGATAAATAATAATCTTTATTATCTAAGCGATTAAGCTTCTCCTAAATCCCGGGAAATATTAAAAAATAAGGTAGTTATCTTTATTACTTACGCTTAAGCTATAATAAAATAATATTATAATAAGAAATATCGGAAGCTTAAGTTTAAGCTTAGTAATTAAGTTTAGCTAAAACTTAGTAAAAGATATTCTATTCCTAATAGATAAGTAGCGAAGCTTTTAGAATAGTAAACTAAGCTTTTTTACGTAATTAAATAAATTAGCTATTTAGCTTATTAACTAAATCTTAATAATTTTATAAATATCTATTTTATTATATTAGTTATATAACTTTAACTAGCTAATATTTTAGGAGAATAACCTAGCCCTAAGCTTAATATTAATAACTATAAGATTAAATAAATCCTTAATAGGAGAAAAGTTAAAAAAGGATAAGGTGCTACTTAAATAAAGTATTTTATATATTAGAAAGGATACCCGAATAATAATAATTAATAGGTAGCTAAAAAGGACTTCTAATAAAAGAAGATAATTAAAAAATTTAAGAAAAAAAAATAAGTTAGAAGCCTAGCTAAATATTATTAGGAAAAAATATATAAATATTTTTAAAAAGTACTAGCTATTAAAATAAGGTAAATAAGTTACTTAATAATAAACGCGTAAAATCTTTAGGAAATAATAAACTTAACGCGTTACTATTTATATTAGATTTCCTTTTATTTTCCTACCTTTCTCTCTTTTACCTTTTCTCTTTTCTATTTATCTTCTATTATCCCCCTTTATATTTCCTATCTTTATTATATCTTTTTTATATATTATATCTATTTCCCTTATAATTATTCCTTTTTATTCTCTAATTCTATCTATTTTCTTTTTATTTTTTCTTTCTTTTATACTTAAGATTAATCCGCCTTATAATAATTTTTATTATTCTTATAATAAAACTTATTATAAGCTATTTTACGAGTAGCTAATTCGCACTCTCCTAGCACTTATATTTAAAAGCTTTAAGAGAGCTATTTAGCTATTTAGAAACCTCGCTAAACTTTAATATTTATTTAAATTACTTATTTATAAATTTAATAACTAAAAATCGAATAATTATATAATATTTATCGCTTAGAAATAAGTATTTTAAGTAAAAAAATATAATTTATTATTTAGTAAGTAAAATAATTATATTTATTATATTAATAGGAAAGTAAAAAAATAAGCTAATAGAGAATAACTCCTTAATAACGAGGATTATAATTCTAAATACTCGCTTTTAGATAACGAATACTTTAGCTTTAACTACTCCTTATTTAAAATTTCTAAAATTATAGCGCTTAAACGTTTTACTTAATAAATTACCGCGGTATCTTTTTCTACTATTAGCTTTACTTTTAAAATACTAGCCGCCCTAATAAGAAACCGTAGCCGCCCCCCGCTACTATATTCCCTCGCTAATATTAAAGAAAATATCTTTCTATAATCTAAATAACTTAGAAAGAATTATTATAGCGTATACGCGCTATTAGAAATTATAAAAAATTATATTAAGGGCCTAGTTAATAAGTAAGTTTATTAGAATTTAGAAAAATTAAAAAAGATTAAAAGAATCCTAGCTATTATCTCCTATACTAACTACCTTAATAAGATAGAATAAATAGTATTAGCAGCTATAAAAAAAAGATTAAGGTTAAGGAAATAACTCTTATTTTTAGTAAATCCCTAATAAGGCGATCTATTATTCCTCTTACTCTTACTTAATAAAGTATATTTAAAACCCTTAATAAGTAAACTTATTCCGCCTCTTAGTAACTTATAACTCTTATAACTATTTCTAAAATTATTATTTAATTTTAAGAAATTCTAAAAGCTAAAAATATTAAGGAGGCTAATAATAATTTCTTAATAACTTATTATAATAATTTAATTTAAGTTATTAAATACTTACTTACTTTTTTCGTAATATATTATAATAAGTAAATTTTAGTATTTTAAGATATAAATATTATTTTAATTTAGGTAATATACTTTAATAAATACTTTACTAAATATAATATTTCCCTTAGCTTAAGTTATATAGCGAAAATATTTAATATTAGTAATAAATAGGTTATTAATTTCCCTATTCTTATACTTATCTTACTTAATATTCCCGCTTTTAAGAATATATTACTTAATATTAATAAGGTTACTATATTTATTAATAAGAAATCCGCGCTTAATAATTTAGAGAAGATTTTAAAGTTTTATAAGAGAAACTATTAAGACTTATATATTTATATAAGGGAATAGATATATTTACCTAGCGAAAATATTATTACGCTATTACTAGCTATTATTATTAATTATATATTTTTATTAGCTTAAAGTAATATTATTAGAAATAAAATAACCTTAAACTTTAGTAATATTCTAGTTTTTAATATCTTAGATTTAGTTAAGATAGCTTCTAATAATATTACTAAAAAGCTATATAGTTAGATAAGTAGCTTAGTTAAACTTTCTAATAATACTAAATATACTATAACTATTAAACTTATTAACGCGGACCTTTTTATTAATATAATAATAGACTAAGGTATTTCTTAGCTCTTTATATAATATCGGCATAAACCGTAATAAAGAAATATATTAACTATTTAACTATTAATATATAATAATCTTTATATCTATTTAACTATTAATAAATAATAGATTTTTATATTATTTAACTATTAATAAGTAATAACTATTATATTTACTAAGCTTAAGCAAAAAACCCTATAAATTAATATATTTTTAGTATTATTTTTTAATATCTTTATAATATAGTACTAGTTATATATTATTTATCCTATACTTTATATACTATAAATAAAGAAAAGAATATTAGCTATAATAAGAAGGCTATATAAAGCCTATTTACTATAAACTACTCGTAATATACGCTTAAGGATAAATATAACTATCTATAATATAGTTAACTTTATTATTATTTATAATATCTTAGACGCCTCTATCTTTGCAGAGTATATTATACCTAAAGCTATAAACTATATCTCTTACGCTAGTTACGGTAAAATTATCCGTATTCGCTCTTATATTATTATAAACGCTAATCTATATAATAAGGATAGTAAGATATTTTCCTTTATTTTATTCCTTTAGTTTATATATTACGTTACGTCCTTATTATTCTTATTTTTCTTTCGCTATATTATAATACTTTTTACCGTAACGTATATTCTTCTATATATATCTAATATATATTATAATTTTCCTTTATTATTTTTATCTTATTTTTTTATTTCTTTTTTACTTTATATAAATTAATTTAGTTCTCTATACGTAGATCCCTAATAATATTTCTTAATTTATAAATAAATATAGTTATTAGAGTTAATATAGAAAAAGCTTTCAAGTATAATAATAGTTTCTAAAGTAAAATAGGAAATTAATAAAGCTATTAGAATTCTTTTCTAGCCTAAAAAGTTAATATAGGATATATAATAATACCCCTATAAATTACCTAACCTCTTATAATATTTCCTTAGGATTTCCTAAGATTTCCCGCCTTAAGATTTTACTTAGATTTCCCCTAAAAACTTTATTACTTTTACGCTTAGGAAATTACTAAGATTTCCTTTTAAGATTTCTTTATAATAACTCTTAAGATTTTACTAAGATTTCTAGTAAGATTTAGTATTAAAATATACTTTTAGAAATCTCTAGATTTTACTAGAAAATCCTTATATATTAGGAAATTACCGTATATTAGGAAATCTTTATTTTACTAATATACTTAGAAATTACTATAAAATCCCCTTAAGTAAATATTTTTAAAATTATACTAAGAAATCTTCCTTAAGCTCCTAGCTATATAATTAGCCTAATATTCCTTTAGGTAGTAATTTAGATTCTTTTATAGTTATTATTTTAATTCTTAAAAAACTCTTACTTATACTTATACCTTTTATAGTAGCTATTCTATAATTTTATAATCGGTAGCTAGCCCGTCTCCCTTTCCTATATATTATATCTAGTAGCTAGCTTAGTATATACGACTACTAGTAGATTATACGTATAAGCGTATATTAATTATAAGTAGACTCTGCTCCTTTTATTACTTTATAGTAATAGCTAGCCGCGCCCGGAGTAACTTTAAAAAGGAGGGCGACGCTATATAAATTAATTATAATTATAAAACTTTTTTACTTAAAATATAGCTTTACTTTAAATTATAATAATCTTAGACTTAAGGGTTTATTATACTTATTACCTTATTAAAAGCTAAGGTAAATATTAATAAAATTATTTTAAAAAACGCTTTTATCTTTATATAAATAATTATTAAATAAGTAATAGAGTCTAAAAGGGTCCTAGGAGATACCCCCCTTACTTTAACTTTATTAGTTAATAATATCTCCTTAGCTATTATAGCTATAGTTTCCTTTCTTTTTTATAGCTTTAAGGGAAGCGGAACTCCTTTAATATAAGCTATAGTTATAGCTAAAGCGCTAAAAGAAATTATCGAAAAGTAAATTCCTAAGTAATATAAATAATAGCTTATAATTTATTTTAACTTTATAGCTACTTTACTCTAAGTTTAAAGCCTTAAAATAATTATAATAAATATTAATTATAAACTTTATAAATAAGGCTAAGCTTTTATAATAAGGAAATTACTTAATAGCGATATTATAATAATATTCTAAAATATTATTTATAAGCTCTAGTTTAATCTAAGGTAATTTTATATTATTTTTAAAGAAAAAATATACTTTATTAGTAAAAGTTATACTTTTATCGTAAAAAAAATACTAGCGTAAGCCTTATAGTAAAATAATAAGGAAGCTTTTTAGAAAAAAATTAAGTTATTAAATAAGGTTTTAATAATATAATTATATATAAAAAGATATTATTTTAAAACTTAGTAAAGTTTTTTAATAATTACTATTAATAATATAGTAAATATAAATTAAATTTATAATAAAAATATAATAATATAAGTAAAGATTTTTAATACTAAACTATATATATTAAAAATCTAACCTTAATAATATTTTAAATATTACTAACTTAGATATATTATTAAATATTATAAAATAAGGTTATAATATAGTAAATATTTTATTATTTTATATATAAAAAGTAAGTTTACTTACTTTATAGCTTATAAGAAAAAACTATATTATTACTTTTTTTATTATAAATTTTACTTTAAGTAAAGTTAATTTTACTCTAAAATAAGAATAATATAAGATTAGGCGAAAAATATATATATTACTTAACCTTAGAGGTTTATAAACTAAAGCTTTATATATATTACCCCTCCTCCCTTTTTAGCGCTAACTAGAAACTAATAATAGCTAAGGCGGAAACGCTAAAAAGCGAATATAATAATACCCTCTCCTCTAACTTTAACCTTATATTTATCTATAGCTTTACTATAATAATTTAGCTATCTTTCGAAATTAGCTATTATAAGGTTTATTATAAGATAATAAAACTTTTATATTAATTTAAGCTACGCTAATAAGGCCTTAATAAATTAGATTATTAAGGCTATTTTAATTAAATATAAGGATTTAGTTTATAGTAATAATAATAGCTAAGAGGATAAGTAAGCTATATAAACCTTATACTAAACTTAGTTTATACGTATTTTTATTACCGCGGAGTCTATTTTAAGGGAAATATTAGCTTTTAAGTTATTATTTAATACCTAACTTATTAAATATATAAAATACTAGGTATAAGCGGGGTTTAACCTAAAGCTAAGGTAACGCTTAAAGGGAGGGTTTTACTCCGGGTCCTCTAATTTTTCTCCTTTTTAAAATATATATAAGATAGTTCTAAGCTATATAAAGTATATTAGTATATAAATTATTATTATTATTAGTATTATTAACTTATATCTAACTATTAATAGTAAATAACTTTTTTATTTTTTATTTTATATATAATACTTTTAAGATTATTAAGAAGCTTTATAATAATTTTACTTTTTTCTTAAATTAAAGTTATCTAATAAAATAAAGTAAAGCGGGGGCGTTTAAACTTTATAAACTTTACTTATCTTTTATTAATTAAGGTAATTCTTAGCTATATAGCTATTCTTTTTATAAATAAAATAAGTATTATTTTCTTAATAAACTTTTTTTCTATTTTTACTTAAGGGCTAGCTTTTTTAATATAAGGTTATAATTATAATTATAGTTTTAGTCTTTTTCTATATTATTAAAGTAATTTTATCGCCTTAATAAGCTTTTTATATAACTTTTTAATAAGTAAATTCCTTTTTTTAATAAAATATAATTCTTTTATATATTTATAAAATTCTTTATATATTATATAATAGTTTTTAGCTTTTATAAAAAACCTTAAGTTAAGATTAATAAGTAAATAGTTTTAAAATATATATTTAATTTAAGCTAAGAGAACTTAAATCTTAGCTATAAAATAATTAAACTTAGCGAGGAACTTTTTAATTTCTTACTTACTAGTTAAGGAGAAATCTAATTTATAAAGCTAGTTTATAGCTTTAGCGAATTTATTTAGATTTCTATAAGTAGATTTTAAATATTAAACTATTTTAGCTAATTTATAAAGGTTTTTTCTAATTTATATTAAGTTTTTAAAAGTTTATAAGCTTTCCTTTTTAAAGCGTAAAATAAAATATTTATTTTATTTTATTTATTATAAAAAGTTATCTTATTAGATTTTATTTTATTTTTTTAATTAATAAGGAAAATATTAAAATCTCTTTTTTTACTTAAAAACTTACTAACCTCCTTATAATAAACTTTTATAATACTTAAATAAAAGAAGTTTAGCTATCTTATTAAGGTAACTAGTATAAAAATACTTTAAATAGCCTTTTTAATTAAGATATATATTTTTTTACTTATTTTAAATAGAATTAATATTTCTTATTAAGTTTTTTTTATATTTAAGTTTTAATTTTTCTAAGTTAATTAACTTTAAAAATTTATAATTTATATTTATTTCTATATTATTTTTATATATTATTTTTATAATATAATTATATTAGCTATATTTTATAAAAAAAATAGCTATAATTATAATTTAGTTTTTAATAAAACCTTATTATATTACAAAGTTTAATATTTTTAAAGTAAATCTCCTTAATTGCTTAAAAGTTTAGTTAAGGGCTTTAAATATATATATTAAAGCTAATTATAATTTTAATTTTATATAAAATCTTTTTTATTTTATATAATAATATAAAAATAAAATATATATTTCTTAATCGCTTATTAGTAAAAAATAAGCTTAAAATAATATTATAGCTAAAAAATATATTAAGTAAATAATAATATTAATATTATAAATAAAAACTCTAAGCTAAAAAGAGAGAAGAAAAAGAAAAGAAAAACTCTTATAAGCTAAATTTTAATAAAATATATTAAGATATATATTAAGAAAGATAAGAGAAAGTATAATAAAATTCTAATAAGGAAGTAATTATATTTCCTTATTATTTCCTTTAAAGTTTTTCTAGGTAATTTTATAATAAGGTTTTTAGGGATTATATAAATATAATTAGAAATCTTAAGAAATTATTAGAAAATATTTAAGAAAAATTCTTATAAATATTAATATATAATATTAAATAGTAAAATAATTAAACTTTTTATAATAAATTATATTTATTATAAAAGTTTAGAAAAATATATTAATATTTCTTTTAAAAAAGCTTACTTTAAATTAATTTTCCTTATTACTTCTTTAGCTATATATTAAAATCTTAAAATAATATTAGCTAAATACTTTTAATTATTAAGAAATAATTTCCTTAGCTTAATAAATTTAAAACTCTAGCTATTATATACTAGTATTTATAAAGATTTCCCTTAAATATTTTTTAATAATTTCTAAGGATTTTTAATTATAGTTATATAATTTATAAAAACCTTATTATAAAATTACTTAGAAATATCTTTAAAGGAAATTACTAGGAAATATAATTACTTCCTTATTAGAATCTTATTATACCCTCTCTTATCCCTTTTAATATATACCCTTTTATATTTTATTAAGATTTTACTTATAAGAGTTTTTCCTTTTTTTTTTCTTTTCCTTTTAGCTTGGAATTTTTATTTATAATACTAATATTATTATTTACTTAATATAGCCTAGCTATAATATTACTCTAAGCTTATTTTTCGCTAATAAGTAATTAAAAAATATATATTTTATTTTTATATCCTTATTATAAGGGATTCAGGCTGCGCCCGAATAGCTAAGTCACGTGGGGGGTGCTTAGTTAAGTCCGCGCGCATGACGGGCGCGGGGTGCACATAGGTGCACACGATTAGTCAGCGCCGCGCGCGGGACGGGCGCGGGCTGCACACGGACTATAACCCTAAGTGCGCACACCGCACACACCTTAGAACCTCTCAAGTTATACCATATTAATAGAGTCAGCTTCTTGCAGATGTTAAGGAGTGCAGGACCTTTATACTTATATAAGATAGAAAAAATCTTATATATTACTTAAATTATAATAAGCTTTAAAATATATATTAGGAGCTTTTAATTAAACTTTTAAGTGATTAATAAGATTTATTTTAGAAATATTAAACTATATAATAAAATAAAGTTTTAGTAAAAACTAAATTATAATTATAACTACCTTTTCTTAAAATATAGCTAATATAGCTATATTATAAAAATAATATATAAAAATAATATATAAAAATAATATATAAAAATAATATATATAAATAATATATATAAATAATATAAATATAAATATTAATTATAAAACTTTAAAGTTAATTAATTTAGAAGAATTAAAACTTAAATATAAAAAAGATTTATTAAGAAATATTAACTATATTTAGGTTAAGTAAAAAAATATTTATCTTAACTAAAAAGGTAGCTTAAGATACTTTTACGCTAATTACCTTAATAAGGTAGCTAAACCCCTTTTATTTAGATATTATAAAAGTTTACTATAAAGAGGTAAGTAAGTTTTTAGGTAAAAAGGAGAATTTTAATATTTTCCTTATAAACTTAAAAAAATATAAAATCTAATAAAATAACTTTCTATAATAAGTAAAATAAGATAAGTATTTTATTTTATACTTTAAAAAGGAAAGCTTATAAATTATTAGAAACTTAATATAACTTAGAAAAACGTTTTTTTTTCTAAATTAGCTAAAATAGTTTAATATTTAAAGTTTATTTACGGAAATCTTAATAAATTCGCTAAGGCTATAAACTAACTTTATAAACTAAACTTCTCCTTAACTTATAAATAGAAAATTTAAAAGTTTCTTATTAAATTTAACTACTTTATAGCTAAGATTTAAGTTCCTTTAGCTTAGATTAAATATACGCTTTAAGATTATTTACTTACTAACCTTAACTTAAGTTTTTCTATAAAGGCTAAAAACTTATATATAATATATAAAGAATTTTATAAATATATTAAAAACGTTATATTTTACTAGAAGAAAGAATTTACCTCTAAAGAAGCTATATAAAAAGCTTATTAAAGTAATAAAATTACTCCGATAATATAAAAAAAAGATTATAATTATAATTATAACTTTATACTAAAAAGGCTAGCTTTTAAGTAAGGATAAGAAGAAAGTTTATTAAGAAAAAAGTATTTATTTTATTTATAAAAAGAAAGGCTATATACTTAAGGATTACCTTAACTAATAAAAACAAGGAGAGTTTATAAAGTTTCAACGCCCCTACCTAATTTTATTTAATTAAATAACTTTAATTTAGAAAAAAAGTAAAACTATTATAAGGCTTTTTAATAATCTTAAAAGTATTATATATAAAATAGAAAATAAAAAAGTTATTTACTATTAATAATTAAGTTTAAGTTAATAATATTACTTTTTATACCTTTACTTTATATAATATTAAAATAAACGCTTATCTCTTAATTAGCTACTATTTTATAAAATAAGTAATAAAGTATTTAAGCGCTAAGCTTATATATATTTATCTTATTCCTTTTATTAATTTCTAAAGCTATTAAGCTACTTTAGTTTATAAATACCTAATTATTACCTTAATAATTAATAAATAATATTTTCCTTAAAAAATCTAGTAAAAAACTAACTATATTTAAAATCTCTTTAGTAGCCTATTTTATATAGCTAGAAAGAGATTATTACTTAACTATATAGCTTAGAAAGCCCTCCTAGCGTAGTAGTTAAGTGTCTAGAGATATTAGTCTCCTATAAGAGAGGTAGTCGGTTCGAATCCGGCGGAGGGCACGGGTATTTTTCACCCTAACTATATAGCCGGGGTACGGTCCGACCCCGGCATAACCCCGGTAAGAGTGGTAACCCTGCCGGGCTCCTTTCCTCCCTCGGTAGGAGTAGTAACCCGGCTAAGGCTTAGGTAAAGCACGGGGGGTAAGGGTATAGTTAGATAACGTAAGTTATTAGAGGAATAGGTCCTTTTTAATAGTAACTATAATCCGGTAATAGAGTATAATTATAAAATTAAGAAAAAACTATCTTCGTTACGGTATTTACCGATATACGTACCGGAACTACTTAGAACTTAGATAAGACGTGCGATAAGAAATATAAGTATCTCTCGCTTAGGACCGGCGTAACTTCGGATACTTCCTATAACGATTAAGCTTTCCGATACGACGAAGTTAGCTTATAAGCTAGCCGAATATATTAAGTAAGGGGTTTTTCCCCGGGCATTCCGGTTTTTCCTCTCTATTAAACGATTATATGCCTAGATACTTATATAGGTTACTAGAGTAATATAATATATATATATATAGCTTAGAAACTAGTTTAGCTAGATAACCTGCTTACTATTACTAAGTACTTACCCTTAATACTATTATTAAAAAAGCCCTTTTTTACTAAAAATCTAAATCTAGCTATTTAAATAAACGCTAAACGCTGGAACCGCTTTCTTTATTAAAATAAGCGTAAATACTAAATCTTTTAATATTTATAAAGGAAAAAAGACTTTATATAGCTTATAAAGGAAAAGAAGCTAGCTTAAACTTAATATTAAAATAATTAAAATACTAATAATATAAATTAGAATATTTTAAAAAAGTAACTTACCCGCTAAATATAATAAAACCCTTATTATATATAATAGAAAAAGATAACCTCGCTAATATTTATAACTTTTATAAAATTAAGAGATAATAATAATAACTTAATTATAATTATAAAGCTAAGCTTAGCTAGCTATATATATATAAGATAGGAAATCCTATTCCCTTAGGGAGAAAAGCTTAAGTATATTACTTATATATATAGTTTAATTCCTCTAACCTTTATATATCTTAAAAAATTCTTTAGTAAAAAGGAAGCTTATATTTTTACTAGCTCTTAACTTAGTTATAATATTATTTTAAAACTTAAAAAGCCCCTAAACTTAGTAAAACCTCTTTCTTATAAAATATTTATAAAATACTTACTTTTAGAAAAGGAGATTATTAACTATTTACTTAATATTAAGTTTATTAAGCTAGATATTAATTCTTATGCTATTTCTATTCTCTTTACGCTAAAGCTATACTTTATAGCTTAGCGTTTTTATATTAATTACTAATAAATAAATTACTACTTAAAGAGTTAAATCTCGCTTACCTTTTTTTAAAAAAATAATATTTAACTATTAGGAGGCGAAATAGTTTTTAAAAGTTAATATTATTTAAGCGTTTTATTATCTTTATCTTAACCTTAACTTTAAGTACCTTATAGCTTTCTATATAAAATTTAATATATTTTATTAGCTTATTCTTTTATTTAGCTTTAAGGTAAAGCCCGCTTAGTTTTAAAACTTTATTAACTCTTAATTTTATAATCTTTTTAACTATTATATAAATATATATATTAATAATATATTAATTTACTTAGATAGCGAAGAAAAGGAATATTAAAAGGAGTATTAAGAGATAATTTAGCGCTTATATTAATTAAACTTATAAGAGGATCTTTAAAAATCAAAATTTAATATTATAAAAATTAATTATTTTAAGGTAATATTATATATAAGTTAAGGAGTAAATATAAACCTTTATAAGGTATAAGTAATTTAAAATTAGAAATTTAAGAATCTTTATAATTATAAAGCTATCCGCTTATTTATAAAATTATATAACTTTATCCGGATTTTTTATTATTATACCTTTACTACTACTAAGCCTTTAAACTATTTTTTAAAAAAAATATTATTTTTAAGCTTATATTAGAGTAAAAAGAAGCTTTTAATAAGATTAAGAAATTAGCTATATAAGCCCTAATATTTATTTTCTTTTATCTAAAGCTTTTAACTTAACTTAAAACTAACGCTTTTAAAAGAATTACTATTAATATATTTTAATAATAATCAGGGTTTAAAATTAGTCAGTCATGACTGACTAATGACTGACTAAAGTTTAGTCATGACTAAAATACGTACTTTTTAGTCAGTTATTAGTTAGTCACTCTAGTGACTTTAGTCAGTCACTAAATAAAGTGACTGACTGACTAAAGACTAAAGACTAAAATGACTAAAGCTTTAGTCAGCTTACGTAAGCTAATTAAATATAAAAAAAATACTAGTATATAGCTCCGATTATATATTTTATATAACTTAAGTTTTTTTTTTAATTAGACTATTATTCAGCGAGTAAAAAAATCTTAAATATTATATATTAAAAAGAAGAAATTAAATATAATAATAAGTTTATAGAAAATAGTAAATAAATATTATAAAATTTAATATAGCTTTAAGCTTTTATATAAGGCTTA